>JAGKTI010005839.1:0-19101 GCA_018397915.1 Birgus latro
GAGTGGGAGGCTGGGATGGGTATGGTGTAGTAGGTTGTTAGAGGCTGATATAGGTATGGTGTGGTGTGAGGATGGCATGGGCATGGTGTGGTGTGGAAAGCTGGTAAGGGCATGGTGTGGTGTTGGTGGGTGATTCTGTGTTGTGTGGTGTGACAAGCTGGTATGGGTATAGTGTGGTGTGAGAGGCTGGTGTTGTGTGGGGTCGGTGGAGCAAAGCAACATTCACTCGAAAATCATGAGTGAGAGACGGGCAGCGCCTCTCCAAGAGATGCAACACACCTAAAACATGTCCTTGTGGTAGAGTTGCGTGGCGCAGGTCCTCACTCAACGACGGTCGGGACAAAAATGATGATTTTGGTTAACATATTGACTCTTGGCGGGATTCTTTCGTACAGCAGTCTGTAGAAACTATTATTTTAACCATTTCATCAATTTATTGTGGTTATTAGAGCTTTTCAAGCGTATTACAGGTAGAAAACAGTGAAGATCAGTTTTGCCACATCAAATCTCTATTCAGCATCAAAGTTGGTTTTAACTAAACATTTAGAACACACGATACCAAACTGTACTTAATTTGTGAGAGTGCTTTTGTCAAGTACAATAATATTTCGTTAAAAAACATGACTTAAATGTTTTTCTTACTTCCTTTAATTCACTTATTATCCTTTTACAGTGAGCCAGGACATGGCATCTTTGTTGGCAGGGAAGAGAAGCCAGTGAGTCAGTAATGATTCGACTGCTTCGTTATCAGGAGAGAAACTTGGATATATTTAAACTTATTTAGACATATCAGGGACTGTCCGTCAAGAATTATGTTGCAGTCGAACAAGATATCTATCAAATATAGTTTCAAATCAAGGATATTCTATATTTTTGTTATAAATCTAACTAAATCCTAAAGATTCGAACCTACTCAGCAATGCATTAGTCGGACTAAAGGTTCTAGGTAGGGAAGATGCCTCACTTCTAATACCTACACGGTCATCTTCAATTTGGCAGAACTAAATAATTACGCCATATTCATGCCATCAATCCGGGCGTAATTCCTTCCAGTGGAGCGACCGAACGTATTAGAGAAATGTCCCATTCGGTGAGACAGCATAATACAACGACAATGGGGTCTTCGATAAATTTCGCTACGTTAAATTGTCTGCAAAAACTCCCAGGAATAGTCACTGGCCCACTGCTTGTGCGGGGCGTGAGGCGGCGATGTGACGTCATTTTTGGTAGAGTTGTCGTATGTCAATGGAAGCTTCTCTTGCCCTGAGAAAATGGCAGGTAAAGCAGTTTCCATGGCCAAAATATACGTTTCCTCGTCTTCTTGTTACTTTTCCTAAAGCATACTGAGGAACAAAACATTGCATAAGCTTCCAAATTAGCCAGTTCATGGTGTAAGCAGATTATCCGACTTCCTGTGGGATGTGGGATACCAAGTTATGAATAATATGACCAACTCTAAATCCTTTTATTTCCAGGTAGAACGCTTTTGCAGGGATTTTTTTGTCTAGTCACTGGAAGGGTCTCCCAAGTTTAGCATGATTTTTGATAACTGTTGTCTTTAGAAGCTTCATAATACCTTTTGAGAACAAGACTCGCGATTTTTATGAATTACTATTTGGCATCTTTGGAACGTGTGTCGTCTGTTGCTTTGGGTGGCTGGAGAGGGGTGGCTCTCATGGATCTGTTATTACCTATTTCTGACCCAAAATGTCACCTATACCTTCGTCTTAGGAGTAGAAAGAAAGTTTTGGAATGGCAGAAAGGCCTTGAATGTTCGTAATGAGTGATAAACCGAAGGGAAGTGTGTAAAACAAGGAGTGAGGTGAGATGTGGATTCAGGGTAGTTGGAAGTGGAGTAGGCGGCGTTTCCATAGCAACCACCGGAGATGACTGGGAGGGAGAGATAGAAGTTATGAATGATGGAGAGAGGAAGGTGGGATGGAGGAAAGTTAAGACGATGTTTCCATAGCAACCAGCGGAGATGACTTGAAGGGAGAGATGAAAGTTATGAATAAAGGAGGGAGGAAGGTGGGATGAAAGAAGGTTATGAGTGGTCAATGCGAGGAAGGTGGAATGGAGGAAGGTAGTGGCTGATGGGAGGACAGGTGTGCGTCTCCTGACTATCAGATTATCCCAAGGAGATGCCATGGAATAAGGAGGACTGTTGAGAACGAAGGGAAGGAGGGAAGAAAGTTAGGAATGTAGGGAAGGAATAACGTTAGGGATGGAGAGAAGAAAGAAAGTTAGGAATGGAGGAAAGGATACAAATTAAGAATGGAGGAATAAACAAAAGTTTTTTATATTAAGAGTTGTATTATATATGGCTTCACAGATATCGTAGCAACTCGTCCTTAGCGATTTATTCTGCATATTATGCTTCAGTATCGTCTTTTATGATACTGATAGAAACTAGGTCGATATTTACATGATACAACAGACAAGACCGTGTTATGGTGTTATATGCTAATTAAATCGCTAAGGAAGAAATGTTACGGAACCTGTCACTGGTATAACAGGGTCCTACGAGTACACGGTAGTTGCAATAGCAGTAGTAGTAGTCAATCAATCAATCAGTCAATCAATCATCTTTATTTCGTATTTAACATACATATAAACAGCAAGAGACAAAACAACCTAACATTGTTAAAAAAAAAAAAAACATATCCACTCAATTATCATTTCAGTAGTAGTAGTAGTAGTAGTAGTAGTAGTAGTTTCCAACAGGGCATCACAACAATATTTGTAAGGAGCTTGCCCGTTAGCCTATATTCTCATTAAAATGTGATCTTCAGTAAGTCTGCTACTCTATAAGCACCAGTAGTGGTAGTAGTAGTTGTTGTAGTAGTAGTTGTTGTAGTAGTAGTTGTTGTAGTAGTAGTTGTTGTAGTAATAGTTGTTGTAGCAGTAGTTGTAGTAGTAGCGGTAGTAGTAGTTCCCAGGCTCAGGTGAACGTGCAGCCAGCGGACTGCATGACAAAACTACCCATCTGCACTCAGTCATCCATCTTTCCCGGGATAGGGGGGGAATTGGGGGACGTTGGTATAACCTGGCAGCTCCACAGCCAGGCCATATCGGTGCCACCACATGAAGGCGTCCATCTCCAGCACTCACGAGTAAAATGGATGGTAGAGGAAAGTGAGGTTTGGAACATTTTATTTTATTTTATTTATCTTATTCAGTTCAGGACAGATTTTTCGATTAACCTCTTCAGTACGAGGGGCCTATTAATGGCGTCACCGGGATTCAAATACCCATTGAGACCCGGGATGTCTTTTTCATGGTGATTTCTCGTGTGTTGTGGGGACGGCTCAGTATTATCAGCATCTACCATGCATCATTTACTCATTTCCTACTCCCACTGCCACACCCACGCCCACACCAGCAGACTGGGCCGTTCCTGCAACACAAAAGATATCGCCGAGTAAGTTTCTAGTCGAGCTTTATATATCCTGGCTGCCTCCTGACGATTGTATTCAGCTTGAGAGAGACATTTCGAACTGGCGGGGTTAATGGGAATATGCTGTAGGGGCATTTAGCGTACCACTCATCACCTATCGGCTCATAGTCACGAAAATCATAGGTCCAAATTTTGATGTCCCCCTCTCCTGATTAGCTTTTGAAAATGTCCAGTTCTGTTCCTATAAATGGACTCCAGGCACAGATGGTAAAAAAAAAAAAAAAAAAAAAAAACTTCAATACCAGAGGCCTTTCTAAAATTGAGTAAAATCGTCTGTCAATAGCACGAGTAAAACAATAAATATGTTATGGGATGGAAGGGCTTAATTTGTCCCATCTCATAAAAGGTCGACTCCGATGTGACGGAAAATCGATTGGAGATGTTGCCAAGATTAACCCTCAAATCAAAATCTATATCTATTTACCTACCTATCTATCTACCTACCTACCTACCTGTCTGTCTATCTATTACGTCATAGGGCTGTTAAGAGACTCATGGATATATTTTAGGAAGCAATGATGTATTATTATTATTATTATTATTAATATTATCGTGTCAATATTGTCACAGTTCGCGTCAATGGTCTAGAAGAGGAATAGTCCACGATGCAATTCCCATTTTCGGTATGTTATTTGTATCTTTTCAATATCCATATAAAGAGGCAACATACAAGACATTTATGCAAAGTTATTTGGGCAAGGAAGAGGTACCAAAAAACGTAAAGCACCTTTTTTTTTCAATTCAGTTCTGCGTATGTCAGCATTCTCTTTTATGCTGTTTATGCAACAATGTCGACATTAACAGCATATCGATATCATGATAGAAAATACTGAGATGTAATATTCATGAGGCATTACTAAAAGTAAGGTGCTGAAAAGACTCCTGAAATCGACGAGATACGAGTCCAGAGTCTGCGTTGCCATGGAGACCATTGGGCAACAGAAGCTACCCCGCCGACATCCTTCCTCCTCGGTGACCAACCTAAAAATGACGATATTTTCACTACTATACCTTCTGTGGCTGTTTCTTTGGTACAGACCGGTGGAGAGACGGCTATTACAATACTGACACCAGTTACTTAGCATGTATTAAGCTCAATATAAGAATTTAAAGCGATTTTATGTATTTGATCAATATTCCCAACTATGTGAATGTTGAATACCCTTTTGTTCGATAGGTAAAGAGGAATAACCATGATACCTATTTCTTTTTTCTTCTTGGTTTATGTTATGTTATCGATAATGACACATTCAGACTCCAAACCTTGCCAGCAAATTTTCTTGTTTCTCATATCTCAAGACACATGATCTGGTAACTGTGTGGGGGCATGCAGCACTTGGACACTATTCATGAAAGTTCTTAACCAGATCGTCCGATAAACTAATCTGTAGAAATGAATTGATCTCAGAAATAGGTCTGCATGGACGTATTTTTGATGAGTACTCATCCTGGTTTGGTTGTGAAGTCCTTGGTAGTTTTACGGGGCCAGACAAATGTATAATACAACAATCTTATGCACAGCTTAAGACCAAGATAGTATATGAATGTTGCCCTACTTTTGGTGGAACTAATTCAATCGCGTCACCTAGTGTGCTCGTAAGATTAATATTGTCTCTAGTCTATTTATACTACACAGCTACTCAATAAGAGGTCTTTCTGCCAGTCACTGAATAATGGTAAATAATACACATTGGATCGACGGAGCTAAATTAAATATTATATGAATATTTAATCACAGCTGTTGCATGACATTTTGGTAAAGGTAAGAAGAGAAACTATTGCACGTAAGAAAAATAACTTAATTTGGTTGAACTTATTTTCGTGAACGTCTCATGTATCATTACTAGGTGGCTAGTATTCAACCAGAAGATGTTATAAAGCGTACCCTTTTCGTAAACAAGGAAAAAGAAAAATCAGCCATCAAAATAAAGAATTTCGCAAAACTATAATCTCGTCATTTTTCTGCCTGTGCTTCCCCTCCCAACCCGGCCAGATTTCAATATGGCTGCCAAGGCCTCTCTCGTCTCAAACTTTTAGCAGCAGATTCCAGTACTATGGTTATTTTTTGACTACTTTTGAGATATTTGATGATGATAAGGTACTTGAGTTCACCCCCATGGAGTGATACCGTGGCAGTGCAGGTCATAATAATGTCATGTGAGATTGTAATTGGTGTGAGAGACTGGCGGCTCCTTTGATCTCAGGATCAACACCACAACCGCTCGTCGCCTTCTCATACGTTTACGAGGAAATACCGGGGCCGTACGTGCTTTCCAACGCTGGTGGGTATATTTATTGCCAACATGATAAGTGAATAAACATTTATGGTGCATTACTTTGGTTGTGAGGGGTAAAATAAGTGTCTCATAAGAGTGCAGTTGACATGTGTCGGTCGTGGTATTCGGGTGGAGGACCAAGACTGATGCGACATCACATGTTTTCCCCTGATTGTTACAGAAGGACGGCCCCTAACACATGTCACAGGTAAGTAGATCTGATGCAAGGGTTTTCAATGTCAGGTTAATGAAGTGTAAACGAGGAGTAAGGAAATAAAGGAGAGAGGGTGAGCCATTTAGAAAGGGACGTCGATCTCTGACACCCAATTGTCAATATTGCAGTCAGATAGCATATTATATATACCATAGGTAAGAGAAACATAGGGTAAAGCATTACTTTTAGCTGGTATTTGATGCGTGCCTTTTCTTTTTTTTTTAAGTAAATTACCATTACAGTGACGAAATTTTTGGTTTGGTTGCAGTACTTTTCTCGTGACATTTTATTATTTGACGTGTTGTCTGTTACTACAGTTTAATTATATATTGCATTTTAAAGATGATTGATACAGTAATTGTAAGGTGATAGATTATGCTTGCCAGAAATAATAGAGTCATTTTGGCATGCTAACATTTGGCTCCATGAAATCTAAACATTTGCAAAAATTCAAAACACATTCATAGAATGAAGGTAATATTAGATTTTGTAATTTTTTTTTCTTCTAAGAATATGGAAAGCAGTGTTGTTGTCGAACATGTCCAAGCCTCTGTTTTTTCACAGTAATTGGGATAAAAACAAGAAAATTATTGTGGTACCGCAGTTGTTAGTTTCAGTGCTTTTCTGATGGATATTACAAAAACATATTTACCAAACCAAACTATGAAAGCATCAATATTTTTCACTTTGACAAGGCTAGCACAGAAGGGTGACTCTGTCATGGTTAAATTAAGTCTTGCTAGGTTTGGTAAGTTGTTCTAATTGCCTCTTTAATTTCACAGATGGTGGAGATGGATGGCATCATGTGGAGAGTGGAAGTTGGGTGGATAGATGTAGCCGCACATCACAACTCCATTCCCAGGACGGAGCTGGAGATGGATGCATTTTTATTGTCCAGAGATGATGAGAACGGGTGGCTTCATCTGTCTTGAAAGTAGAAATGGACCAGATATACTGTGCCATACACCTTTCAACTGTAGCCCCTGGGTGGAAAGTGGTGGACTCCCTGATGTAAAGCCATGCTCTTGGAGACATTATACAGTATGGTAAGTGTCAAGGTTACAATACTCATGCTGGTGCAATGAGTAATGGATGGACTGTTGTGTGTGTGTGTGTACGTGTGTGGGGGCATTTTATGCATTTCTCCTTTTTACCCTCTTGTTCAGAAGTGCTCACATTGTTCCAGCCAAACCTGCATTTACATCCTTTTATATTTAGGTACTTTGAGGGATGTCTTCATGTGGTGGTGGTAATATAATCAGTCAGCTCTTCTGCCCAGTAATAGAAATGCCCCTCAACTCCCTTCCTATCCCCTTGAAAGGAAGATGGTGGACTGCAGGATAAGGGAAATTTAAGCCAGCAGGCCATGACAAACCATTTGAAAAAGATCTCTCATTACTTCTCATTTATGTGTCTGCCTGCTGTATCATCAGCACCTTGTATAGAATGAAATTTTTGCAGTTTGTGATATGTAATATCATTCAGAACTGTTTGCCTCAGGGTAAATACTTGAACAGCAGCAACACTTATTGTGAAACAACTGTTCATGTGTGTAAAGTTACTTGTTTAATTGTGTTTACATATAGGTCCTTTAAACATTTCCCAACTCACAGATTTGTAACATAGTAATCATTCTGGCTCATTTTTAGTGCTTTGAGTATGGGGACAACATCATTAATTTATTCTGGTTAACGTCAGATGATTATGTTTATTACTGTACTCTAGCTGCCGGAGAAGTACCCTCGTACCCTGTACTGGAGGGGTTAATACAGTACTGAAGTATACCAGTACTGTGTAACAGAAGTACTGGTATATGCTTTACTCCAGCTGACTAATACTGTAATGTAATAGTAATAGATTACACTTTAAAGTAATATGTAGTATACAGTAATAGATTGTTTTTGAGGTTCAGAGTAATTGTAATGTAAAAGGTTCACTTCCTTCGTAATATGTTATATATTAGAATATTGTAAGCTGTACAAGGCCCATGTCTACACTATATACCATAGTCCTTCATTTCCTCCCAACCCAACTTGTCATCTACTACATTGATGTCCTGACTTATTTTGCAGTCATATCACCCCAAGCCACCTTCAGTCATGTTCAGTAAGACCATTTTATACAAGCCACCTTTATAATCCTTTTTCACATTTAAGTACACCATAATTCAGAGAAAAATTGTGTGTTAACCCTTTGGCTGCTATAATGTCTCTCAGCTGAACAAGATACAGGAATTCCCCGCTATGCGATGGGTAACTTTCCGATACACAGTTCTTTGCTTAACTGATAGTAGGATTTCACTGTAGCCAGTATTAATATGAGCATTAATAAAGTCCTAGTTTTATCTTTAGTAGAGAAAGGGTTAGTGAAGGTAGTTTTTGATTGACTTGGCATTTGGGATTTCACTCTGCTGTTCAAAATCGTATGGTGTTATTGCTAATCAGATTATCCAAGTGTACCAAGCACAGCAAAAGGTTAAAGCTTCATTGTTACCTGTGATATACCAGGTCCCCATAAGTACCATACCAGGTGTATGGAAGAAGTTGTGGTATTTTTTAACACAACCTTCATTTTACTGGGTACCTCATCCTTGCCCTTCAGTTTTAATAGTGGTGTATACTGTATATAAATTGCTCCTCTCATGTATTGTTTTTCACAATGAAGGCTTTTGAGAGGAGCCCCTGCCTATTTTATTGCTGGTGTCGTACATCTAAATTTCCCCTTTGCTGTATTGTTTTTTTGGTGAAGATTTCTTGAGTTGAACCCTGACTTTCCATATTATTGTTGGCTTATATCCTAATTGACCCTTTGTCATTTTTCAGATGTAAGTGTTGAGATGCCAACCATGGGGATCCTCTGCTTGTGCTGGAATATGATGACTGGAAGAAGAGGAAGGTGATGGGGGGAAAGATACTTACAGTGTGGGAGTCTTCACACACAATAACACTGCCCTCTTGCACAGGTACACCTAGTCCTGTTTATTTAGGCATGTTGAGAGGATGAAAGAAAATGTTCTGGAAAGAAGTAAAGAGAGTTAAACAGGGTGCCAAAGAAGTTAACTGAGGAGTGAAAGATAAAAATGGTAGATTACTAGTAGAGAAGGGAGAAAAAGTGAACAGATGGAGAGAACACTTTAAGGAATTGTTGAACATAAAGAATGAAAGTAATGCAAGTATAAGTGGCTGGGGATTGGCTGGAAGAAAGAGGGATGTGGGAAGAGAGGAAGAAATCAGTAGGATGGAAGTTGTGGAAGCAATGAAGAAAGTTAAAATGAGGAAAGCCCCAGGAATTGATGAAGTGTGAGGTGAAATGCTGAAGTATGGGGGAGAGATAGTAAAAGAGTGGATGTGGAAGGTGTGCAGGTTGGCCTGGGAGGAAGGTAGAGTCCTGGAGGATTGGAAGTCAGGCATAATTATTCCCCTGTACAAAGGAAAAGGGGAAAAAGAAGTGTGTAGTAATCATAGGGGCATTTGCCTTCTTAGTGTAATAGGAAAAGTATATGGTAGGATACTTATTGACAGAGTTAGGGAAATAACAGAGGAATTAGTTGGAGAAGAACAGGGAGGTTTTAGGAAGGGAAGAGGTTGTGTCGATCAGATATTCATTCTTAGATCTTTAGTGGAAAAGTTTCTAGAGAAGGGAAAGAAGTTGTATGCAGCCTTCATGGATTTGGAGAAAGCATTTGACAGGGTGGATAGACAAGGATTGTGGAAAGTATTAAGAATATATGGAGTAGATGGGAAGTTGTTGAATGCCATGAAGAGTATGTATGAGGGTGCTAAGGCTGCAGTGCGTGTGGATGGTGAACTGAGTGAATTTTTCCATTTGAAGGTTGGATTGAAACAAGGATGTGTCATGTCTCTGTGGTTGTTCAGTCTGTATATGGATGGAGTTATAAAAGAGATACAAGGTAGGGCAGTGGATGTTGGAGTGGCCCTAGTGAGAGAGGGCAGTGTTTGGAAACACCCTGTACTGTTGTTTGCAGATGATACTGTGTTGTTAAGTGAAGACGAAGGGGAGATGCAAGGCTTGGTAGGTGAATTTTGGAGAGTGTGTAAGAAACGGAATCTAAAGGTGAATGTAGTGAAGAGTAAAGTGACAGTCTTCGAGAGAAGTGAAGTCAGTGAATGTACAGTGAGATTGGATGGGGAGGATATGGAAAATGTGAGTTCATGTAAGTACTTTGTTAGTGTAATGAGTATGGATGGAAGGTTAGAGGATGAAGTACTTGAAAGGGTGCAGCAGGAAAGAAAGGTTGCTGGATCCTTGAAAGCAGTGATAAGGAACAGAGAAGTGAGCATGGAAGCAAAAAAGCTGCTACATGACAGTACAGTATTGTGATACCAACTCTAACATATGGAAGTGAAGCTTGGACCCTGCTGGAGGAACAGAAGTCAAGAGTGAACGTAGTGGAAATGAGTTATTTGAGAGGAGCATGTGGAGTCACATGGAGAGACAGACTGACAAATGAGGAAGTGAAGGAGCATTGTGATGTGGATGTGGATATGATAGGAAGCATTAGGAAGAACACATTAAGGTGGTTTGGCCATGTGGAGAGTGAGAGATTGATGAGGAGAGTGTATGTGAGTGAGGTGGAGGGGGGAAGAGGGAGGGGGAGACCAAGGATGAGATGGAGGGATGGAGTGGAGAGGTATATGAGAGAGGGGGGTGTGAGCTGGGAGCAGGGCAGTGAAATGGCGGGAGACAGAGCGACATGGAGGCAATTTGTTTGTGGCCACTCCTTGCGGGATTAAGGCATCTGGCAGTAGATAGATAGATAGGATGAAAGATTACAGTTGGGTGTGGAAGGTGAGAAGTGTGAATGTTGAAGGTAGTGTTGCAAAAAGCAGACCAAAATAATACCTGGGACCACATCATAGAATGTGACTTCAGAGGTAAGGCAATGAATAGAGAGGCTTCCAGAGATCAGGCAGCTTGGAGAACTATTAGGTGACCAAGGCTGGTGCATGCAAACAGATTGGAGCCTTTATAAATGATACAATTCTATTTTGCTTTTTTATTCACAGGAAATTAGAGTTCAGTTACTTTTAAGTTCACAGTAATTTGCAGAACAACTTCCTCTTAAAGGTCTGTTGGAACAAAGACCCCTTTAGGTACCAGTATGTCTTCTCTCCCAATAATTTTTAACATCCTTCACTAACCTCCTGCTAGTAGGAGTAGACTGTAGCACCAGTTGAGCATGGGCAGTACTCCCCAGGTGGATGGAAAGTTGATGACAGGGAGAGCTGGAGCTCCCGTTTCATCAGCCCTCAGGACTAGTTCCCGACCATTCCCCTTTGCTGAACTTTTTCAGTGTTTCAGTTACATGAAGAGTAGGCCAGCATGCTCTCCAGTACAAGTTTCTCTAACTGTCTACACCATTTTACATGAACAGTACACACTATACTACCTTTTCAAAATTAAAGAAAAATGGAGTTTTTTGGCCATGCCTCGGAGTCCCCCGGGGGGGGGGACCATAAATGCCCCCACCATCCGCCCCTCTCCCGGTGAGGACTCAACATGCCTGGAACCACTGTCTGACTCACTTCTTCATTTCTGCAACATTCGCGGCCTTTCTTCTAACTTTCTTTCTGTGGAATGCCACCATCCTCCTCTAAACCTCACCTTCTCTTTGTAACAGAGACTCAGCTGTCTGAGGCAACTGACAGTAAACCCTTTTCTGTATCCTCCTACTTTCTCTATATTCATTCCAAAGCCAAAGGTGGCTGTTGTGTATATGTACGCAATGACCTATCTTGCTCTCGTGTTCCTGAACTTGATTCTTCTGAATTCTCTACTCTCTGGCTTCGGCTCTCCCGTCAATCTTTGACTAAATATATCTGCGCTGTTTACTTATCACCTAATTCTACTATAAAAAATTCTTTGACTGTCTTACTTCTATGGTGGAACACATTCTGTCCATTTCCCCTTTCTCTGAAATCTCCATTCTAGGAGATTTCAGTGTTCACCACCACCTTTGGCTGTCCTCTCCTTTCACTGATCCACATGGTGAACAAGCCTACACTACACCTTTTCTATCCTTAATGACCTAGAGCAGCTTGTACAATACCCTACCCTTATCCTCGACCACCTTGGAGAAAGCTTCAACGTACTTGATCTCTTACGTACAACTAATCCTTCTGCTTACACTGTTAATCTTCTCTGTCTCCTGGGCTCCTATAAAAGGTACCGGAGCCAACCCAACCCTGAATCACAACTCTCTTATGTTTCTGCCCGGAATTATGCTAAGTCTGTTCTTCGGTCCGCAAAAAATAATTTCATCCGCACTAAATGTTCTCAACTCTCCAACTTGAATTCTTCCCACTCTTTCTGGCACCTTGCCAAAAACCTCTCTAACAACTTTACCTCATCATCCTTCCCTCCTCTTTTCTACTCTGATGGCTCTGTAGCCATTTCTTCTACTGATAAACCAAATCTCTTTGCTCAGACTTTCTCCTCCAATTCCACCTTAGATGATTCTGGTGCTGTTCCTCCATCACTTCCCCCCTCTGACTTCCTCATGGCTGACATTAAAATTTCTTCAGCTGATGTATTTTCTGCCATCACTGGCCTCAATACTAACAAGGCATATGGGCCAGATTGAGTCCCTCTTGTTGTCCTCAAGAACTGTGCTTCTGTGCTTACACCCCACCTAGGTAAACTCTTTTGCCTTTGTCTGTCATCTTGTACCTTTCCTTCTTGCTGGAAGTTTGCTCTCATTCAGCCAATCCCAAAGAACGGTGATCATTCCCAACTCTCTAACTATCGTCCAATTGCTTTAACTTCCTGTGTCTCATAAGTATTCGAGTGTACTCGTATTCTTAGCATAAAAATTTTAAAGCATCTTTCCAATCACAACCTTCTTTCTGATCGTCAGTTTGGGTTCCATCATGGACGGTCCACTGGCGATCTTCTCACCTACCTTTCAGACTTCTGGTCATCCTTCTTTTGGGACTTTGGCGAAAGCTTTGCCATTGCACTTGATATCTCAAAGGCTTTTGATCGAGTCTGGCATAAATCTTTAATTTCCAAACTTACGGTTTCTATCCTTCTATCTGTTCCTTCATCTCTAGCGTCCTTTCTGGTCATTCTGTAGCCGATGTTGTAGACGGCTGTCGTTCTTCTCCTAGATCTATCAACAGTGGTGTTCCTCAGGGCTCTGTCCTATCACTAACTCTCTTCCTTTTATTCATCAATGATCTTCTAAGCTGTACACCTAACCCTATCGACTCGTATGCTGATGATTCCACTCTTCATCTCTTTCCAATCAGTTCCCACAACGTCCATCTCAGCGGTTACTTCAACAAACAAGGGATGAGGCTATGACACACCTAATATCTGACTTGGCTCGTATCTCTGATTGGGGTAAAAATAATCTTGTTGTTTTTAATGCATCAGAGGCTCAGTTCTTACACCTATCAACCTGACAAAATCTTCCACAGGAGTATCCACTAATGTTTAATTATGTCCAGCTCAATCCTGCATCACCTTTGAACATGCTTGGGGCTTCATTCACACAGGATTTATCTTGGAAAGAACATATTACATCTCTTGTGAAATCTGCTTCCAAGAGATTAGGTGTGCTGAGCCGACTCCGAACCTTCTTTACCCCTGCACGGTTGTTGACTTTATTCACAGGTTTTATTTGCCTCTGTTTAGAGTACAGCTGTCATGTGTGGGGAGGCCCCCCACATACAGCTCTTCTCAGTAGGGTGGAGTCAAAGGCTTTTCATCTTATTAACTCTCCTTCTCTTACTAGCTCCCTTCAACCTTTGTCTCTTCGCCGCACTGTTGCATCTTTATCTCTTTTGTATCGCTACTTTGATGGCCAATGTTCCTCCGAACTGTCTGCTTGCATCCCTCCACCTCTACGACAGGCACATAGCACCTGTCTAGCAACAAACTCTCATCCCTTTTCTGTCCAACTCTCTAATGCAAGAGTTAACCGTTACTCCCAGTCCTTTATTTATGCAACTGGTCAACTCTGGAACTGTCTTCCTCTGTCTGTATTTCCTACTTCCAGTCTTTCAGATGCAGTGTGTCCAGGCATCTCGAAATGAATGGATCTTGAATTTGGCTCTCATTTGTTTTGTTTTTGTTTTTTTCTTGGAAGGAACAGTTGGAGGCCCATGGCCTTTCCTTGCATTAAAAAAAAAAAGAAGAAGAAGAAGCTCTGCTGACCAGAAAATAGTCAACCTGATGACTTTTACTCCAAGTCTTATATGTAATCACCCTACTCTTCTCTTTTTCCTAAAAAGTGTACTGCACAAAATAATGTTCACTGCTTCTCCAACCTTAAATATAATTTTCCCCTCCACATTCCTCATACCATATGCACATCCCCTGTGCTCAAAATCATGTTTATTGCCTCCCCAGTCTCTAGTATTCTTTCCCCCTTCAGTATTTCCCCAGATCACCTGTACACCCCTTCATATCCTTAAGTTGTTTTGCCCACATGACTATTTAAATTCCACCCAAAATGACAGTCTTATCATCCCCATAGCACCAGACCCACATATTTAATTCATCTTCCAAACTCAGGTAGGGTTGTATCTGAGTCAAGATAAATACAGTTCTTTATGAGTTAATATTTTTTTTATTTGCATCATCTTCATGTCACACAGGAGCTGCAGAGAGGTAACAGACAGTGAAACCAGTACAGATGAGGACAGTGATGGTCATAGATGAAAGCAGTACAGAAGATGAAGAAAATGATAGATGAAACTAGTACAGAAGGTGAAGAAAGTGAAGAACATAGATGAAGCTGGGACTGATGATGATAAATGTCCAGGGATCAAGGGCTGTATTGGACTATGTTTCTGTGTCATCGTCCCTTCACCCACCAAGACAGTTGGGGACCTGGATGAAAATTTGATTGTTGTGGGTTGTGTTGTAGGGGAATATTGTGAATTAGGAAAATAAAGTCAGGACATATTGGGACCTGGGTGTCTGTCGCATCAGAAAAAAGTACAGTAGGGGAACCTGGATGTAAATTTCATGTTGCATGTAGTGTTCCAGGGGAATATTTTGACAGCAAGAAAGGCAGTACAACTGGATGTGAATCTGACTTGCATATTGTGTTGTAGGGAAGATTGTGACTCAGAAAAGAAACAGTACAATGTTGGAGCTGGCAGTAAGTTTGACTATTGCAGGTTATTTTGTAAGGTAGAACTAGGACTTAGGAAATATTATTGAACTGGGTGAGAAATAAATATCTTCCCAAAGTTAGAGGAATGCCTGACAGAAAGGTTGAACCATCTGAAACATGCACTTTTAGAGGCAGGGTCATTATTGTATTTTATCATTTGTAAATTTTCTTCAAACAGAACTGGGAAGATGGTTGTTTCTCTTTCCACTATAATTGAATGACCATGCAGTTCATAAGGATAATTGTAACTGTTCTTGTTCTTCACCCTTTCACTAGGATGACAACTTTTTGTAGTTTATTCTTGCTGCTACCAAAGTGATTCATGCAGCATCGAAGAATTTGTGTAGAGATTTGGAAAGGCTAGATAAAACCCCTGGAGTTCAGAAAGTCTATCTTGAGCTGAATGTTTTGTCATCTGTTGTCAAGATTGAAATAAAAAGGATGTCTGCCTGGAGGGGTGAGAGTGAAGGGGGAAGGTGAATGAAGTGTGATCAAATATATATATATATATCTCTCTCTCTCTCTCTCTCTCTCTCTCTCTCTCTCTCTCTCTCTCTCTCTCTCTCTCTCTCTCCCTCCTTGCTATCAGCAGGCTGTTTTATTAATCTGATGATAGACTAAATGGAAGTATTCAATATAGTCTTCATTAATCACTTCACTACTAAATAGGTCTCGTGAGCTGAATATAATTACCTGACAACATTATGGAAAAAGTATAAATGTTGTCCCCTGGTCGAAAGGTGTAAAAGAGAGGTTTATGTATATGATGGATAACATCTTGAGTACAAATTTCTTTCTTATTATATTCTTACTATCTCCAGACTATTTTATACACCATAGAAGGATGGTTAGTAGTGGTGTGGTTGATGAAAACTTTATCTAATCCTTTATTGATCCATTTATATCTTTATTTATTTTATTACATATTTGTACACATTTCTCACTTTCTTCATGCTCTCTTCAAACTGTACTGTGATGAAGTCCTGCATAGAGACCTCGGGGATAGGGGGTTGAATAGGGTAGTGGCTCAGTATCATGATGTGGAGAGCTACCATCAACTAACGACATAGATGAGCGAGTATGATCAGAAATCTTTGGTGTAAGAGTAAAAAAATTATGTACAGTAACAAGCTCCAGACAGTGTTATTCAGCTGAGAGTAAGTCATAGGTGGCTGTTGTCTTCATCAACCCCCTCATAGTCACAGACTCTCTGGTACTGTATTCTTTTCCAGCTAATGTCATGATTATATTTAGCCGAGGGTGAGTTGTAGGAATCGGCGTTTACACTTCATTATGGTGATGTCGTTTACATTATATTTTTGCCATCTCCAGGGGATTTTGTTAAGTTTAGAGATGATGTTTAGAGCTGGAAGGATTAGATATAGTCTCCATTAACCTGTAAGGATTCTCTCCCAAGCTGAGTGAAGTTTCTGGTAGTAGCAGGAAATACAAAAGTCCACTATATGGATGCAGTTGTATAAAATTTGTAGGATTGTTAAATAAAGGCTGTTAATACTTGTACTTATATTTATTTACTTGTTTATTTTTTCTCCTTTATATTTGTAGAACTAGACTTCTATAGCCATATGACATAAAATCTTCCCTGTAAATTTGACATCATCTTCCATAGGCATTTCTTGCTACTCCCAGATGCATTTCTTGAGCTTGAGAAAGACTTTGAACTGAAGGGATTGGATATAGCCTTCATTAACACCTTTACTACTGGCGGTCCTTCCCAAAATGATTAAAACTGCCTGATTAAAATGAATAGGATGTCACTGGAATGAGGGGGTTTGATAGCTAGGGAAATCTTAACCCCTCAAATTAAATGTCTTTTTCTTAATTTATTCTTGCTACTTCCAACTGTTTTTATTCAGCTTAGGACAGACTTTAAGTACTGAAGGGATTAATGGAAGCTGTAATCTAACTTTCAGGTCAAAAGGTTTCTCCTACAATAATCTAATGGCAACAAGACTGCAGTATAATAGGCATCAAAATGGATAACTTGTTGAACCAGTTGATATCTTTTATTGGTTTATTTTTGTTATTGCCAGGCAGTTTTATTCAGGTTAGGAGAGATGCCTTGTACCAGAGGGGAAGATGAAGGCCGTGTTTGACTTTTTTTTAATTTAAGAAGGTGTCAGACAGGGATTCCTTTATGTGATGGCATAGATATAACAAGATAGCTCAACTGCCTGGTTATACAAAAGTCTGTCACCTACTGTGCTTTGCTGTCCCTCAAAAGGAGGTTAGTGAGCTGCAGAATAGGGTAACTTAAGCCTGCAGTCCACCAGGTTCATATTTCAGATGAACCTGGGACTACAGTGACTACTGTCAGTTCAAGAATTTTCACCCAAGCCTGGAAGTAATTGTCCCAATTTCTTTCTGATTGTCAGTATGGGTTCCGTCAGAGACGCTCCACTGGCGATCTCACCTACCTTTCAGACTCCTGGTCATCCTCCTTTCGGGACTTTGGCGAAAGCTTTGCCATTGCACTTGACATCTCAAAGACTTTCGATTGAGTCTGGCATAAATCTTTAATTTCCAAACTGCCCTCTTACGGTTTCTACCCTTCTATCTGTGCCTTCATCTCTAGCTTCCTTTCTGGTCATTCTATAGCCGCTGTTGTAGATGGCCATCGTTCTTCTCCTAGATCTGTCAACAGTGGTGTTCCTCAGGGCTCTGTCCTATCACCAACTCTCTTCCTTTAATTCATCAATGACCTAAGCTGTACATCTAATCTTATCCACTCACGCTGATGATTCCACCCTTCAACTTTCCAATCGGTTCCTGCAATGTCCACCTCAGCAGTTACTTCAACAAACAAGGGGTGAGGCTATGGCATACCTAATGTCTGACTTGGCTCGTATCTCTGATTGGGGTAAAAATAATCTTGTTGTTTTTAATGCATCAAAGACTCAGTTCTTACACCTACCAACCCAACAAAATCTCCCACAGGATTACCCACTAATGTTTAATAATGTCCAGCTCAATCCTGCATCATCTTTGAATATGCTTGGGGTTTCATTCACTCAGAATTTATCTTGGAAAGAACATATTACATCTCTTGTGAAATCTGCTTCCAAGAGATCAGGTGCGCTAAGCCGTCTCCAAACTTTCTATACCCCTGCACAGTTGTTGACTTTGTACACGGGTTTTATTCGCCCCTGTGTGGAGTACAACTCTCATGTGTGGGGAGGCTCCCCACATGCAGCTCTTCTCAATAGGGTGGAGTCAAAGGGTTTTCGTCTCATTAACTCTCCTCCTCTTACTGATTCCCTTCAACCTCTGTCTCTTTGCCGCGCTGTTGCATCTTTATCTCTTTTCTATTGCTGCTTCAACAGTTAGTGTTCCTCTGTGCTGTCCACTTGCATCCCTTCACCTCCACGACAGGTATGTAGCACCCGTCTAGCAACAAACTTTCATCCCTTTTCTGTCCAACTCTCTAATGCAAGAGTTAACCATTACTCCCAGTCCTTCATTTATGCAACTGGTCAACTCTGGAACTGTCTTCCTCAGTCTGTATTCCCTACTTCCTATGATCTCCAGTCTTTCAAACGCAGTGTGTCCAGGCATCTCGAAATGAACGGATCTTGAATTTGGCTCTCTTTCATATTGTTTTTATTTTTTCTTGGAAGGAACAGTATGCGGGCCCATGGCAATAAAAAAAAACAAATAAATAAACATAGGTTTGATCCCCAAAAGGTAACTATGATTATTTCATATTTCGATGATCCATTATGGCAAGTGGAATGTCGGGTGGGAGAGAGAGAGACGGGCTAGAGCTTGGATTTATTTTCTCTAATGTTTCAGGCTGCACAGAACCCTCTCTGAAGGTGAGTTCTGTGTAGCCCAAAACATCAGAAAAAAAATAATTCAAACTCTAAGCCATCTCTCTCACCCAACGTTTCCATTCATCTGCCCTTAAATGCACTAAACAGTGGTAGTCTAGCCTCAGACCCAAACACTTCATATGAGTTAATATGGATTATTTTTTCATTCAACA
>JAGKTI010005839.1:24689-38815 GCA_018397915.1 Birgus latro
CTACACCCACCCACAACCATCTACACCCTCCCACACCTACCTACAACCTTCTACACCCTCCCACATTTATCTACACCCACCCACACCTACCTGCAGCCTCCCACATACCTGCATCTCCACCACTACCTAGGTTATTCACGACCACCTACACCCTCCAACACTGACCTATACCCCCACTCGTTAGCAAAACTTTATGAGGGTGTAGATGCTCAAAAAGGACACCCACTCACATCCTCCTACACCTATTCACACCCACCTACACCTATGCACACCTACATATTCATACACCCACTGGAAAGTACATCTTTTCACTTCAGTCTTGCACAGTATCTCCAGACGATTTCAATCAGCTCAAGTAGCTTTCTGAGCTGCCAGGGTTAGATGTAGCTTTCATCCCCTGACTAGTAAAAAAAAATCGTCTGGAGGTGGCAGGAATAAAATAAAAAATAAAAATAAAAATAAAAATAAATAAATAAATAAATGCCATATTCAAGGTGTAGGGGTCCAAGGGCAGTGTACGTACCATAGTCCAGTATATTTAAAGGTAAATGACCAGCCTACTTTGCTTGATGGCATTTCATGACTGACAATCTCCATATTACTTTGATGACTTATATCATAGTACAGTATTACTGTCACTAGAGGATTTTATGCAGCTTATGACAGACTTTATGAGCTTAACGTTAGATTACGCCTCCACAAAAACTTTTACTCCTAGAGGGCTGTCGTAGGCTGAATAAAACTCTCTGGAAGCAGGAAGAATAAACCAATAAATACAGAAGGGGTGGGGGGGGCTACAGGTTAGGGTCCCCACACATCTGTAAGATAGGAGTAAATATTAGCCTTAGAAATTTCATGGCCTTAAACTAGAAAGAACAGCAGACACTGGTATGTGTTGCACATGGGATAGGTATATCTTAAAAATGTGGTGGGTGTCTATACAACTGAGTTCAGCCAGTATAAATCTTAGAAGACATCCCACAACTCTTGATCCAGCTCTGGTTGCCAGATTCAGAGAGCTAAGATTTCTTCAGTTTCAGTATTAAACCCTTCACTTAGACCAGTTCATTCAGTTTAGGAGGGACCTCCAGTGTCAGAGTTTGAATGAAAGTTATATCTAACTCCTCTTACTTAAAAAGTCTCTTCCAAGCTGAGGAAAAGCATCTGGGAGTAGCAAGAATAAACAACTAAATGTTGACATCTCATTCAAGGTTTGAGTTTTTTCAAATTGTTTCTTTGAAGTCCATTCCTTCCTCTACAATTGTACCGAGGATACAGTAAAAATGCAAATAGTTCTTAATATTACAAGCTTCATTTAATACAGTCCTTTCCCAGCAACATTCCCTTAAACTTTATTTCATCTCTAACATGGTAGTTTTGTATTTTTGCTACTACCAGATATTTCACCCTGCCTGGAGAAGCATTTCAGTAGTAAATGGGGTAATGAAGGCTGTATTTAATTCCTCTGGTTCAACATTTCTTATGTAAGCTTAACAAAATGGTCTCAGGACAGCAAGAATATAATTTACATATCACCCATAATGAAGAAGCTAACACTCACATTCCTGTAAGTCACTCTTGGATCAATATCATCATGACATTAGCTGGAATAGATGACTAGTTTTCAAGATCACGGAGGGTTACTGAAGACTGTCTTAACACTCTCAGGCTTCTAAGACATAGTGTTAGCTCAATAAATTTGTTAGGGGCTTCCATTATGGTATGTTTAAGTTTAGAGATGCTACCATGGGTAGGTTTGTTTCATATGAAGGTAGCTCTGTGTTGTGATCCTGAACCATTTCCTTACTCAGTCCCTTATATCACAGGTCTCCATGCAGGATTTCATTGTACTTGTATGTCTTCCTGGTTTTGCCTTATCACACTATGACTTCCTCGCTCTGCCTCAGGGCATTCTTCCCTCCATATTCATGCCTCTGACTATTCTCAACCACTTGCTGTCAATATCATTTTGAGATGTCCAAATTACCCTAATGTACTGGTTAACCTATTCCAAATCTCTCTCTGTTCCCAGTTCTGTCACTCAGTGTTGTTAGCCAACTAAATACTAAACTTATGAGATCAAAAGAGTTGTTGAAAATAAGGGATATGTTCCAATATATCATAACTTTTTCCAAGACTTTTCAAATGAGAAGAGTTAAATATAGCTTATTAACCATTCCACTACAGTACTATAAACCCTTCTTAAACTGAATGAAACTTTAAAGACAGCAATAATAAAGTAAGAAAAACATTATAAAAATAGGTTACAGATGTCATTAACCGCTTCTGTACTAAAGATCCTTCCTAAACTGCGTAGAGCACCTTGATGATAGCCAGACCAAAAATAACATGTCACAGAACTGAAGGGGTTACCCACAATGTAACTGATCTTTTAACACTTTCAGCCAGGGGACAACATTTATATTTTTTTTCTTGCTCCTACCAAATTATATTCAACTTGGGAGAACCATCTAATCCTGAAGTGGTTCATGAAGGAAATAATTAATCCTTCCAGCTCAAAAAACCTGTTTTGAGATGAATTAAATGTCCTGGTGGTAGTAAGAATACCATGGAAAAGATTTTGTAGGGCTGAAAGGGTTACCTATATATTCACACATCCTTCACTCCCACCCACACACACCACAAAGCCAGCAGAAGACAGGGCGTGTGTGCTGGGCATTCCCCAGGCCCTGTCTTTCCCCTTACTATTGTTTTAATCAGTTAACACCCCAATGACTGGGCTAATGTATGGCCCGGCCTGCACTATAGGTGAAGAAATCTTTGAACGAACGAACGAACTCCCACCCCTTCTGCCAGAGGACATCACTATTTCCTTTTTGGTATCTGATTATTCAGTTTAGGACAGACTGTTTAGTACTGCACTGGTTAGTCAGATTTTCTAAATGGCTTTTCTTAATCCCTACACTAACAGGGAGCTTTCCTAAGTCAAATAAGATCATTTGGTGGCAGTAAGAATTACAGTAACTACAAAAAGACGTGATCCTAGTGAAATTAACAAGAAGGATTAGGATTATCCTCATCAATTGCGTGAGGGTCATTTAGACATATTCCATTTTTTTAAAGTCCCAATCCTGCCTTAGAAAATGACATGCAACAGTCATTAACAGCCAGACACACAACTTTTTTTTTTCTTACATTACAATCTTTCTCTAAAACACAACATGCAAGTCAAATTAACATCTATGTCCCCAACTGAACTGCCTTCTCTGCTTGGTCACAATATTCTCCTGCAACACGCTCCACAACAGTCAAGTTTCAATCCAAGTCCTTAGTTGTATTGCTGGGTGAATGAAGGGTGATAAATGGTCCAATGCAGCCATCTGACTCAGGTACCACATGTTGAAGCAAAATTTTCATATTTTCTGTACTGGTTCATCTCTGGCACTTTCTTCATCTTTTTCTGCACTATCACTCTCTGTCACCCTCTACAGCTCCTGTGTGGGAAAAAGATAATACAAATTAAAAAGGATATTATTTTATATGTATCTTGACTCAGCTACAGCTCTTATCTTAGTTGGATGATATGCTTAAGTGTAACAGGTTAGTGAGTGAAACCCCACTTGCTGAGGGTCAGGGTAAGGTCTCAGTATTACAACTATTTCAAGTGTTAAACTAAGTCTGCTGTGAACTGTTACACATCTTATGACTCATCTCAGATTTCTTTGATCCCAGCAGTTTCCAGCAACTATTGGGAAATAATGAAATGGTTTTGGCATCTGGTTTAGCACCCAGTCCATAAAAAACATCAGTTGTACCACAGCCAACCTGAATATGAGGATTTCTTATGAGAAGCATGGCATCATTTGATGATATTATTTAATCTTAACCCTCTCAGTGCTATTATTTTTAGCCATTTTTATATTTATTTCTTTAATGCCTTCAAACTTCAGACATTTTTGCTTGGCTTAAAGAAAACCTCCTGTTACAGGGCTGATGAAGGCTATATCTGAGCCTCCAGTTCAGTGTCTCCCTTAAGCTGAATAAAATGGTTTGATAATAGCAAGGATAAATTTTAAAGTATTTGTAACTGTTGCTGTTGTGCAACCCTAGTCAAGGTGTCTAGCTGAATGAAGTACTGTAATCTGGTGAGTGTACTAATAAAATAAGAAGAGCATCAACATTGTGAATATAACTTGTTAGATAAGCTGTCATATCAAAGGGGATAATGAAAGCTTCATTTAACCTCTCCAGATTGAAAAAATCCCTCCTGAGCTGAATTAACAGTATGGCAGTAACAAGAATAAAAAATCAACATGGTAGTTGTTCTGTCTAGCCAAGCAGACCCAATGACCACAGGTAAGCAACTGCATCTGTGGGATTCTCCTTCAGGTACAATACATTATATACACTGTGTAGGGATCTGGCACTCCCTTGTGGTATACGAAGCTTCACCTAAAGGTCCTTCTCATGGTAAGGTGCAGTGAAGTATGAGGAGGTTGAGCTCCTGGGTGGACACCACAGCCACTCCACTCAAGGTGCACAGTGCTACCTTATGTAGGTTCCTTGCCAGCACCTCAGCATGGTAGTGAAGGGGTTGAATACCATAAGTATAAATTATACAATGCAGCACTGGATATTTGATACCATAATAATACTATGGTACCACATCTATCAGGAAAATCAAAATAAATAAAATGATGTGATGGTTCATCTCAACCTACTGACTTCAAAGAAGTATTACAATACCATAATGAATTCTTATTTATGTGCAATAGATTTACTCAGCTTAGGGGAGACGTATCATGTATCAAAAACTTGAAGGACAGCGTACCTCTGCAGGAGTGAAGTGCTAATGTAAGACAACACTATTACATTGCAAATCTTTCCCCTCCTGGCACCATCTTCCTCTGGTCATGACCTTCTGACATATGCAGAGTACAGATCCCACAAACCCTGTAGTTATCATCTCCTGAAAAACATCAAAGGGTCAGTTTAGATATGTCATCAATCATATGAATATGCAGGGATGAGGTGGACAGTACAGTCAGGGATGTATTCCAGAATATTATAGTTTTCTATACAACTGGTAGTGTGGTGCGACGAATTACCAAATTGGCACTGAATTGGAACTTTTAATTGGAAAATATAATTTTTATCACCATATAGGTCCATACACACCTAACTGTCTGAAATCTGGTAAAAAATATTGTCTGACTATTAATTGAAAAATCAGGATACAGAACAAAAACGTGCTGAAGTTAGCGGAGGTGTCTCGCCTTTAGACTGCCAACTCACTGTATTCTTCAGTATTTGGTTGATGTGACACTCATACTTATTCCACTGTCTCCACAAGCACAGCTTTGCATCATCAAGGCAGCCCTCCGCTCTCCACCCAGGGGAAGAAGTGGAGTGTGTGTCCATATCTTGCTTGTTTCCACGTTCAGGACATATGAAGGCATCTGTAATAATGACTGTATTCAGCAAAAGAGAAATTTCTTCTTGTTAATGGGTTATTGAAGGCTATAGCTAGCCTCTGCAGTTTGAAAATTCTCCCTTAATTTGAATAAAATAATCAGGAGACAGTACAACTAAAATAAAAATGATATCCAATGGACTGAATCACAGTTAAGTTGTTGGCACCTCAGCCTTGCAAGACTTGCTTTCTTCTCTGAATTAGCTTAAGGTCTAGTGGTTAGAGCACTCCAGCTGGAATGCTGGCCTTCCATATGTTCGATACCCAAGAGGTAAGTGGAGATCTTTCTGTTATGTAATGCCACGAGGGTATGTAGGCTGGTCATCTCCCTTTATATATACAGTATTGGACTGCATGCAGTTCTTGCCACTGAGGCCCCAGCCATATCTGGGTGTGAACTAGGAGGACTGCAGCCTGAAGTTAGTTACCTTTCTGCAGCCCATCCTTCTCCATATGAAGGGTAGGGACTGCATTTGGAGACATTTAGGTAACTAGGTAGTGGAGCCTCCCAGTTGCCACCACATAAAAGCATCCCCATTCATCACCACTGGATTACATACTCCATTTTGTTACTTGGTACTAGGGATTTGAATGAAACACACAAGTTTACTAAATATGACATTTTTAATGGTGCCATGTGATTACACGATAGTAAACTTATATGTTTCAATATTGTGACCTCTATACTTATCACATACATAAGGGTTGGTATACACAGAACTTTCTATTGAAACTCATAAGTTACTAGACTTACTCTTAGTACAAGAGCTTTCAGTGTAACTCTTTGATGGGTTTGTGTCAAACTCTCAGTGCAAATCCAGTCCTTCAAAACTTGTTAAATTGTCATAGAAACATCTATTTTACATGATTTTTAAGGAATATCATTACTCATCTCACTTTCACTGCAGATGACTGAGAATTTTCAACAGAATAAGAAAATGTTTTGGAAGGAGGTGAAAAGGGTGCAAAAGGGAGAGTCTGGGAAGGAAGAGAGAGTAAAAGCAGAGGATGGAAGGATGTAAATTGAGATGGATGCAGTAAGGAGAAGATGAGCGGAGTATTTTGAAAGATTGTTAAATGTAGAGGAGGAAAGGGAGGCTGAGATTGTGGCAGATAGAAGGGTGCAAGGAATAGATATGTTGGGAGAGTTGAATGAATCTTTGATCAGGATGGAGGAAATGCAAGAGGCAGTAAAGCAGATGAAAACAGGGAAAGCTGCAGGTATGGATGGGTGTGCTGTGGAATGCCTGAAAGGTGGTGGAGCGCCTATTGTTGACTAGTTAGTAAGATTGATGAATATGTGCTTTATGCAAGGTATGGTGCCAATTGACTGGGTAAGTGCTTGTGTGGTCCCATTGTATAAAGGTAAGGGTGATAAGTATGAATGTACTAGATTTAGAGGTATAAGTCTGTTGAGTGTTGTAGGTATGGTGTATGGTAGAGTGTTAATTAAGAGAGTTAGAAAGGGTACAGAGGGAGTGATTGGTGATGAGCAGTGTGGCTTTAGGAGAGGGAGGGGATGTGTGGATCAGATGTTTACTGTGAGACAGGTGTGTGAAAAGTATTTAGCAAAAGGTAAGGATGTGTTTTGGACATTCATGGATTTAGAGAAAGCATATGATAGAATTGATAGGGAGGCTTTGTGGAATGTTTTAAGATTGTATGGGCTTGATGGCAGGTTACTAAAAGGAGTGAAAAGTTTTTATGTAAATAGTAGAGTGTGTGTAAGAGTGGGAAATACTGTGAGTGACTGGTTTCCCGTGAGAGTGGGGCTGCGGCAGGGATGTGTGATGTCGCCTTGGCTGTTTAATATTTATATGGATGGTGTTGTAAGGGAGGTGAATGCAAGAGTGTTAGGTGGAGGACTGAGTCTGGTGAATGATGGTAGAGAGTGGAATCTGAAGCAGCTGCTGTTTGCGGATGATACAGCACTGGTGGCTGATTCAGAGGAGAGATTGAGACAGTTGGTAGAGGAGTTTGAAAGGGTGTGTGAAAGGACGACTCTGAAAATTAATGAGAATAAGAGTAAAGTGATGAAGTGTACAAGGTTGGTAGATGGTAGGAGGATGAATATAGTTTTGAATGGTGAGTTGCTTGAGGAGGTTCAGTGTTTTAAATATTTAGGGTCACAAGTTGCTGTGGATGGAAGAATAGATGCAGAAATGAAGTTTAGAATGAATGAAGTTGGAAAGTGCTGGGAGGAATGAAAAAAGTGTTTAGATGTCGTTCACTTAGAATGGATGTGAAGAGAAGGCTGTATGAGGGTATTGTGGTACCAATTGCATTATATGGGGCTGAAACATGGAATATGGGTGTAGCAGAGAGGAAAAATTTGAAAGTAATGGAGATAAGGTGTCTGAGGAGTATGTGTGGAGTGAAGCGTATGGATCGAGTGAGAAATGATGAAGTGCGAAGGAGAACTGGAATTGTTCGGGAGATGGCTGATCAAGTTGAGCAGAGGGTGTTGCGATGGTTTGGGCATATGGAGAGAATGGATAATAAGCGATTGGTGAAAAAGATAACTAGATCTGATGTGAGAGGTGTAAGGCTGAGAGGAAGACCACAAATAGGATGGATGGACAGTGTGAAGAGAGTGTTGGATGCGAGAGGGTTGTCTGTTGAGCAAGGAAGAGTGGCTGTGCGTGATAGAAATGAATGGAGAGAAATTGTGAATGAATAAATGATGACGCAGCCCTGAGTGGATATTCTTCCGCATTTTGTCTGATCGGCTGATCAGGTCAGGTGCGGGTAAGGGGATGGGTCCATTATGATGCGGCAGGGGTAAACCAGCTTTGAGGTCGGGCCCTGCTGCAGATGTCACTGACTGCACTGTGTAGTTGACCCTCATGAGGTGTGGTGCGGTGAGGATCCGTCCCTTCTCTCCTTTGGGGCTATGATGCGAATGAATGTGTATGAGTGGATAAGTAAATTGGTAGTGTTGACCTGTCTCGGCTACCTCCCTTTTCTCGGGGGAAGCAGCCTAGGTATATAGATAGACAGATAGACTTTCACTGCCATCTTGAGACTGAGAATACCATTATAGGGTAGCAGTGGCATATTCCACACATCTTGCATTGTAACAGTTTATGAATTGGAGTCATTCTCAAGCCATACTATGTTTGTTATTAAGCATACTTTAACTACATGGAGGGTCATTTTCTTAATTACATCCTTGGTAAATTATTGCACATCAATGTATCATGATAGTTCTGTATATTCTCAACAGTATGATACATTATGGTTAAAACTGTGCAAGTTGGTAAGAGTGTGAAACCAGGGAGAAGAATATTTAACTGCACTCTTTTCTCCTGTCTCTCAGTACACTCTTACAACCCTTATGTATTCTATTAAATGCCACTTTTTAATGGTTTGCACTCAACTAATTTATGTGATTACACCATATTAAGTGCAGGAATGTTCATCTGCAATTTAACCCCTTTGATCCAGTAACACACTATTTTATTCTTGATATCTCCAAATGACTTATTCTGTCTAGGAAGAACCTCCAGTGGTGAAGGTGTTAATGAAGGCTATACCTGACCCTTCATCATAATCTAAAGTTATAAATATAGTACAGATTCAAATTCACTCCAACTTATAAATCATTATAATCCAACAATAAGTGGAATCTGCCAATACTGGCTTAGGACAGTATTCTCAGCTTCAAAATGGTTGGAAGAAGTTCAGCCAGCAGTTGCCTCTCCTGACATTGAAAGGGCTTTCCCTCCATGCTAAGGGATCTTTGTATGTGGCATGTGTTAGGAGTATAATGCTGTATGGTAGTGAGACCTGGGCAGTAAAGGAGGATGATATTCACAGGTTCAAATGTACAGAAATGGCAATGATTAGGTGGATGTGCAGTATGTCCTTGAGTGCAAGGCCAGGAGGGGTTAGGTTTACGATGGAAGGGTTGTGATGTAGGATGGAGTGTATTGGTGTTGTGATGAGGAGAGGTAGACTGAGATGGTTTGGGCATGTGGAGAGGATAGAGGATGATAATTGGGTGCAGAAAGTAAGAAGTGTTACTGTTGGGGATAGGGCAGAGAGAGGTGCACCAAAAAAGACGTGGGACGAGGTCACTGAGTGTGACCTCAGGATTAAGGGACTGAACAGGGAAGCTGCCAGAGATCAAGTAGCATGGAGAGTTGCCATTAAGTGACCAAGGCCAATGCATGCAAGCGTGTTGGAGCCTTCAAAAACGAAAATGAAACATATATTTATTTGGCTAACTATTTCATCATGAAGTATGACTGTACTGGACTGGCTCTGAGGGTTGAGTTTTAACCTCACTCAGAACTTTTATGCATCAGTTCCTGACAGTTACTCCCAGCTTAGAGTAATTCTAGCAAGTTGGGAGTATTCTTTGATGGTTTTATGTATATCAACCCAAGACCTCATCAACTCAGGACCCATTAGTTAGTCTGGACTTCATACAAAATGGACAAGATAATTTCTTGAGTAACAACAATCATATTCCAGAGTTAATATAATTTACAATAAAACATGGATGAACAGAGAAGTTTATAAAAGCTGAAAACTAGAAAAATTATTCATTCTAAATCCAACTACTGCAAAAGATTACTTCCACTCAAGTGAACTCTTCAGGACTATGTTCCTGCAGACCATCATCATGATGCAGGTACTTTGTTGTATTCTGAATAAGAATAAAAAATTTTCCCTTAAAACAGTCATGCCAATTAGAATTACAACATTTTATGTTACAACTTCTCAGAATTCCCTAGTCTGCAAACTTACAAGAAGCTGGAATTTCACATGCCTTGGACAAGCTTCAGCCAAATGACTTTGAGTACATGAAGTCCCACTTTGCTGTGGTGTGCATAAGATAAACAGGTACTAAATTTCATAAATATGTTAATAAACATAATTATAAAATGCCATGGTGCATTAAATAGTAATAAGCAAGGGAAACCAACTTTACATACAGTTTAAATTAATGGTTCAGTATAAGTATAAATTATTAATCTGAGAATCCTAGTTATATAATCTTATTGCTTGTGCCATCTCTTAAAAATTATTAAAAGTGATTTCAAGTATCAACCAAACTACATAAAAAGTTCTTAAAATCAAAAAAATTTTCCTTCAAGCTGCATTCCCCTTATATATAGTTTGCAGTACAGTAATTGTAAACAACAGTATAAAATCTGTAACAATCATATAAAAACTCCATACCACAGGTTTCATATATACAGATGTACAATAACAATACAGGCAGTATAATCAAGTCTGCATCTTCCAGCCTTGCTTAGCTAAGCATACAGCAACCAAACATGTGATGCGACAAGCATTCTAACAACTAGATTAAGTTGAGTCTTCACATCCTCAGCAATATAGTGGCAACTGCTAGCTGTACTGATTACACACTTAATGCAACATGGTGGCTTGTGATGCTGCCCTCTGACTTCCCACATCACCTTCCCTCCCAGCAAAAGGCTTTATCACAAACCAGCAATAATAGTGAACAGTACATACGAAAAATTATGATAGTTAACTGTTTCAAAATAAAATTCCCAGTAACATGTTCCTGGACAAAGGTTATTGCTTGTTAAAATTTTGAGCTACCATAGCAACTGTTTACCTAGTGAAAGACTCCATGCTAATGAAACAAGAGAGTAGCAGTCCAGACTTGTGAAACTGACTGTAAAAACGTACAGTATGTGCAAGTCATCCAAATATATATTGCAACTCTACTGCAACTTGTACAAGGACATAATACTACAGCAACAAAGGAACTACTTGGCTCAAGTGATCTTGTGCAACATACATGTATAAATTAGCATCCACAATGTGCATTTTGTTTTTGATATTAACTAAAAGCAGAACATTACAGTACTCAACAATAATCAATTAACTGGAGTACAGTACTGGTATGGATTCTTCAGAGATTTGTTGTGCTACTGCAAACAATTTCAGTATGACTTCAAAAGATCATTCTAAAATATTTCACATTCAGTTCCTCTTCAAAATGATTGTTGTGGCAATGAAATATGAGCTTTTAACAAAAACTTAATACTGAACAAAAGCTGTGAACTGTCACACTTGGCAATCCTTTGTATTTCATGTAAATGCTGTGAGAAAACAATTATTCCAAAGAGAACCACACTGTGAAAGGCTTATAATTACTAGTATCATTATGTATAAAAAATAGCCACAAAATAATTTTTGCTTACCAGCTCTGCACAGTATATTACAGATCTTTACAAAATAGTACATTATTTGCATTTAATATGATAAAAAGCTTTGTAAATAGGAAGAAGCCTATTTCATAGCCAGAGCACTCACCTAAACTTATCTTTCTCTATTATTTACCCATCACCTGATGGAAATGAAAGCCCATAACATCAGTATCAGCAAGAAGCCATATCCAGCCATGTTCACTTTTTATAAAACCAGCACCATTCAGTCTCAGAATCATATTCTTAAAGATAAGCAAGGTGTAAAACAGTGATCCTGCAACACTTTTTACCAGTGCAATGAAGCAAGTGCTAGTAGTACATTAGTTAATTCTTTTTATATGACGATATCCTCTTTAGCTTTATCCAGACAAGTGGAGCTTTTGATCTGGAGGGGTTAGATATGAGCTTCATTAACCCCTTTATTAATTGAAGCCACAGTTAAATAAAACTATCAAGAAGAAGCCTGAATAAAGTAAACAATACATCATCATAGTGAAGAGTTTAAGACCACTTAAATTAGACTGAAGAACTTCTACACTCTATTTAAAAAATACTGTTTGAGTTACACTGGCTGAATACGTTTTCAGGAACATTATAAATATATTAATAAAGCATCTACAACTATGTTCATAATCACAAACCACAGAGTTTACAGTATGCATTTATCTTTTCAAACTGTTTTTACAAGTCCTGAATGGTAAATGATGTGCAGGGCTGAGACACCACTTTTACCACTGAATTGGTGATCCACGGTTCCCTATGACTGATGCAAAGGTATAGGTGAAGGAAATTTGGAGGTGTAAGATTTAAGTGTGCTCTGTTTTGAGTGGCTGCATTTATGTATTAATCAATGAGACAAATCTTGACTGGATGAGAGAGAAAGGACAATGCGATGATATGGACCTGTATTCCTGTAAGTTTAGGAATCTTTATAGCACCATCCCTAATGAAGTGCTTTGCATATGAGGAGCTCTGTGGAGTAAATCCAAACATGCTAAACTCGATAAACCAAGAAACTGAAGATTAGATAATTTTTTTATTTTTCATTTATTTTTTACCCATGGTCCCTTTGGAGTTCCTCCACACAGCAACATCACAAAAACAATGTGAGATACTCTGTGGAGGAATTCCAAAGGCAATATGGATCCAACATTCTGATTTCAACCTTACATTTTCCTTATTTCAATTTTGGTGGATTCGGAACTCCTCCACAGAGCTCTTCGTATAAAGCACAATTACTCCACTGTGCACTGTTTTATCACGCTAATATGAACAATATTCACAGTACAACTAAACTATACTCAGCCATGTGCAGAAACAAACTAGTGAGGGAGAGGTACTAAGGAGTTTTCTGACCCCACGAAGACACGAACCACACACTACTACTACTGAGTCCACATTAACCCCATACCCGTGGGCCGTCACTACCGTGATACTTGTTACATAAGTACCATACCGCAGGGCGTCGCTTCTGTGATCCAAGGATTTTAAAAATTGCCCGGGCTTTCAAGTGCGGTCTTGTATCATCTATCAGTACTGCCAGTGTGTAGAAGTATGCAGCGCTGCTAATACCACTAGTACTCGCATCCAGTGTTACCAATATAGCCATTTTTCTGTGCCTCGCCTCCACACCTCCCCTCCCATACTCCCTCCCCCACCTAGCTACAGCCTGGCCGCGCAACACAAACTCCCAGACATTTTTTTCCATTCGCTTTTTCCACTGAAATGTGCCCTATGCCCTATTCTCATACTAAAAAATATAAAAAAAAAGGGAAAGGCTAATTGATACTGCCATTGGCCATGAAGCAGCTAATTTATCACCTGGCAACACCCCACGTGCACTTGGTCGTTAATTTTCCCTGTTCATTACCCACTGAAATGTCCCTTATGACCTATTCTCATTTTTGAAGGCTCCAACATGCTTGCATGTGTCGGCCTTGGTCACCTAATGGCGGCTCTCCACGCTGCTCGATCTCTGGCAGCCTCCCTATTCAGTCCCTTAACCCTTAAGTCACATTTAATGACCTCGTCCCATGTCTTTCTGGGTCTACCCCTCCCAACCCCTCCCCCAATATTAACACTTCTCACCCTCTGCACCCAATTATCATCCCCCATCCTCTCCACATGTCCAAACCACCTCAGCCTACCTCTCCTCATCACAACACCAATACACTCCAGTCCCATCCTACCTCTCAACTCTTCTATCGTAAACCCAGCCCCCCCAGGCCTTGCACGCAGGGACGCACTGCACATCCACCTAATCATTGTCATTTCTGTACGTTTAAACCTGCGAATATCCTCTTCCTTTACTGCCCAGGTCTCACTACCATACAGCATCACACTCCTAACACATGCTGCATACAAAGACCCCTTAGCACGTAAGGAGAGTCCTCTCAATGTCAGGAGAGGCAACAGCTCCCTGAACTTCTTCCAACCACTTCTCACTCTAGCAACCGAGCTAACTCCAGCCCCACCTCCGGCACATAACATGTCTCCCA
>JAGKTI010005840.1:9350-30754 GCA_018397915.1 Birgus latro
AACACACCCACCTTGCCCCTCCACAGCCACCCAACCACTCAATCCTGCACACCCACCCCACTCACCCTGCCCTCACAACCAGTCTGTCGACCCATCTGACCTGTTGTAGCTAATAATGATATGGTTGTTGAAGTATGAAACTCTTATGGTAATTGGCTACCATGTTTCCACCATGTTGACTTCAGTATTACTAATTAATTCTAATCTTGGCTATCAGGGCCACCACATTAGTAGCTGTAATGTACACATTTAAATTTGTTGTAAAAAGTTACACCCACACCTGTTGGAGCTATTTAGAGAGTTCCATATGCATCCCCTCAATTTCTGTAGAGGACAGACAGACAGACAGATATTCTTTTTAATATATATATACAGTATACAGATTACTGGTAAAAGGTATATGTTGTATTATGAAGTCTCCCCTTATTTATGACTCTTCTTGCCTTTGAATGCTGGCCATTGATTACTGAGTGAAATAAAAATTTGTTTAGAAACTGAACTGCAGGCAGAGTGTAGTCAAGCTGATGTTTTGTTAACTGTTCATATCCGTTTGAGAGCTCTAATTTTGAAATGTCAGATAAACTGAGTTTTGAGTTCAACCTGATGTCTGTTGCTTTGACTTCTATGAGGATTTTAAAAAATCTCTTATTAAATACTGTTTATTTACACAAAATCTTTATATTGGCTATTGCCAGATGATTTTAGCTGAGAGAACTTTTTACACCTACAGGGTTAAGATACAGATGGCTTTTGTTAGCTTTGTTTTACTCTTCAGTGAAATAAAAGTTTCATTATGTCATGCTAAGGAAAAAAAATATATAGCTACAAAGTAGTAGTCTCAATTTGCCATTGAGAGAGAAAATGTATAGCTACGAAGTAGTACGTTAGTTTTGGTGTACCATAGAAAAACCAATAAATATATAAAATTAGTAATTGTCATCATCATCTGTTTTCCTATATTCTTATAGGGTGGTGATTTCAGGGATGAAGAATATCTGAATTACAATAACCCTCCTATTACCATGATGCTTGAAGTATGATGCTGCTTGTATAACAAGTAATATTCTGTTTGGGCTTATTCCAGTACTGCATATTGTAGTACAAAAAAGCAGGTATTAGCGCTCCATTCTTGTTTCATTTTATTACCTTTTCTGGTACAGAAAATTGCTGCTAATCAGTTATATTCTTTCTTCTTCATATGCACGTATTAAAAATATATGTTTAAGTCTGTGTTCCTTACGTGTCAACAAGTGGGTTGGTGGTGGGTTAGTGCCCCTCCCTGTAAAACAACTAACTCAGAGTTAAATGGCCACCCCTTTTGGAATTATGGCATCTGGCTATAAATAGATAGACACTATCCTTGTTACCCATGAGTTAAGCAATGGGGGTTGGGTCACTTATCCAGTGACAGAAAGTGATGTTCCTCAGTCCTGCAGATCTATTGCCCTTTAGGATATGTAAAACAGCTTGAATGTGTGTAGTAGAGCTGTCCGCCAATGTCATGTGTGTGCAGGCTGGCTGCTACAATGCATACGTACCTCATCCAAAATGCCTGATGTCTAGTATTCTTGGGTGCCAGTTGGGTGATGACTATCTGCTGTGCACAGATTCAGATCCCAAAGAGTGGGCTGGAGATCTTTTGATCATGTAATGCTACCAGGGGTGTAGACTAGTCATCTATCCCTAAATACTCCAGGTACAGTACTGGTGACATATCCTGTGTCTCATACACTTCAAAGTCATACAGTGGAATTGACTGTGTTATACAGGAACCTTTGGTGATTGGGTCGGTTGTGTGTTTGTTCACCAATCGTCCTGACGCAGGTTTAGTTCCATCTGAGAGCAGACACTGAAGAGGATGCAAAAGTGTGTCTTTTCGTGTGTTCTCACATGTTCACAACTTTTTGAGGTTTCCTCGATGATATATACAGTAGCATACATAAGCTCACTTTCTTACAAGCACAACCACTACAACAGTTTCTGCATGCACTTATCATCATGTACTCCAAAAGCCCTCCATACCTATATGCTTGTGCGAAGTACTGTATTGGGAGGGGGGTAGGTCACCTCTTTAGTGACCAATTGGTACACCTTAAACATGCATAGTACAACTGCCCCCCCTTGTCAATTGTGTAGTATGCTAGCTGGGCTCTACAGTACATACAGTAGAACCTCAATTATCCGGGAGCCACGGGGAATTCAAAATGCCAGAAATCAGTTTTTCTGGATGATTGAATAACACCCATTTCCTGTTGTCTTACACCAGTGACTCTCAAACTATGGGTCGTGAGAGGAATTTCGATGGGTCGCAGGGACATAAAATAGGCCTAATGCTTAAATGTGACATATAATTACAGTACATGTAAAATAGGGGGTTAGGTTCTAGGAGCCTCATATTTTTCGTAAAAAATATATTTAAGGATAATTATAAGTGTCTGTCTTACGACACTGAAGACGTGTGTTTACATACGATCCCACTGACTGGACACATTACTGCATACTGCATTCTAATTTACCCTAACCGATTAGTTTTGCCCCCTAATACTCTCCATAAAAATTTTAATTGCCAAGGATTGCCAGTACGTCTCTTGAAAGTCCTCATTACCAATCAAGCTTTTGACCTAAACAACACTTGAATGATGGTCGTCTAGCATCACGCATATTTCGCCAGAAATAAGTTTTGGCGCCCATTACACACACACACACACACACACACAAATGCAGTGTGAAACTATTTTTGAAAGCCATTAGTCATCAACAGTAAAGGAAAAAAAAACTATAAAAGTCATCAGCAAGGACCGACAGTGTCGAGACAGTTCACCATCAAGTCAAATTTGCTGTCACAACAATAACAAGACAGTTTGCTGTCATTAATGAAGACAACTGTGGGTGATGCTAGAATATAATTCAAAGGTGACTACATTGAGGAAGAAACAAGTTAATTATTGACTAAAGTTGCAACTAATAAATACTATCCAAATCCTACGCTATTGAACATAGACTTTGATGGATCCCCCTGAAATATAGTTATTAGAGTATTGATTATTTAATAATAAGTATTTATAGAATGACGGGGAATCGTCCAGGGTGCGTATTGTCCTGACGGGGAATTATCTGACGGCGAAATGACTTGACGGCGAATTGTCTCAGAACCGCAGAGTTGTGGGTGATGCAGGCTTATCGACGCGAGTGGTTAGGCTAGCTGGGGGTCGAACAGGCCTGATGGAGGAGACTGGTGGAGCAACCATTTTTGCTGGAGTACTTGCTGGTGTGGACATTGATGCATCACTATCTGGGAGCCCCACAAATGAGTAGGAGGATATGAGTGAAATGTTTGCTGTTTTTACATGTTTACCCCTCGTGAAAAAGACCCTGATGTCTGACTGTTTGATTGCTACATGACAGTGATTTTGGAAGTCATCATAATGGCAATGAAAATGAAGCAGTTCATTAGCTGTGTAGGTTGGATTTCTCTCCATGAATCGGATGATCTTTCGAAATGATTCATCAGCATCTTTCCACGAACAGCCAGGAGCCATGGCTGATATTCCACCAAATATTGCGCAAAATTGCGACAAAACAGCGGTGTGTTGCGGTGTTTACGCTGAACCCTCAAAACAATGGCGGGAACTGCGGTGATGTGCTCTGGTGGCATCCAGTTTAGTGCCGATTCCAGTTTATTGGCTCGCGGATAATTGAGGTTCTACTGTACATACATACATACATACCTATATACATACATATATACATACATGTATGCATATAAACAGTATATACCTGTCTCCTAACTTGTCCTTGAAGAGAAAAATGAGTCATATTCTACAGCTCTAACCCAACCAAACATGCATACCTGGATGATGATGGTGATGGTGATAACAGTGATGATGATGACATTTTGTAATTAATTGTTATTGCTGTCCATCCATCAGCCAATCCTATGTTGCCCCATAGCAATAAATTCCCAGGTCATAGAAAACAGCCATTATTATTATATTGCAAATCAGCCTTTCATATCTGATTATCTGTGATCTGAATTATAGTAATTTAGTTTGTAAATTATGCTAATTATGTATTTCAGTTAACATTTTGCAAATACATTTATTAAATGTTCAGGGTGATAAGTGCAGTGCTTGTAGGATGATATACAGTTCATATTACTGTATGTCTGATAATAAGAAAATCCTTGAGTGTTTCTTTTGTATTGCCACGACACCCTTGGTTTTGGGATCATGGAGGACTTCTAACTTTTTTATTTTATTATCCCAGTACAGCGACTGGCAGTTGTTGTATTGTATGTAGCATTTCAGTCAGTTCTAGGTGACAGAGGAAAGCATTGCTTTATTTGCTTAGGAGTAGTGATGTAACTTTCATGTTATGAGCTTTCCTGTTGATAAAGAGAAGATGTATTGAGAGAAGATGGTAGGAGTGAAGAAGAGAGCTGGATTAAGAGAAGAAGGCCAGAGTAGTGTGGGAAGGAGGGTGCTGACCTCCTGTACTGTACTTGTTGTGACAGAGGTACATCTCGGAACATGAGGCTGAGGACTACCTTCTGGTCGGCTTCGCCTCCCAAAAGGCCAACCCTTTCCGTGAGAAGAGCTCCTGTGTCGTCCTGTAATGTGTAAGAACTGCTTGCTACCTCTCACTGCAGCCTCTAGCTACCCATCTGTATATATTTAGTCACATGTGATCCAGTGAACTTAGTAGATGGATTATTCTTTGTTGATCTACTGTTTATGGAGAGACAGGTTACTAAGGCTTCTTGGGCAGACTTGCAGTTTTCCCTATATCTTTGTGTTTTCTACATGGGTTTAACATTTACTTACAGTATTTCATTTGCAGTATAGTTTTTCTTTATGTTCTTCAGAGCATACGTTACAAGCTTTTTTTTTTTTTTTTTTTTTTTTGGTTCATGATGCATCCAGTGTCTTGTTGATGTTTGTTTTTATCTGGTATAGTATTGCAGCCTTTTCTTGCTTTCATACTTGTTTACTCCTTAACCCCTTGACTGCTAATAGTTGCCCTTAGTTAAGTAAAATCATGTAGTGGTAGTATAGTACAGTATATTGCCTTAGTGTCTATTTAGCAATGAACTATTAATAATGCAGTAGTAACGATCAGATTGCAAACAGTTTCTCATTTTTCAGGAAAACTATACATTATTGTGATAACCACAGTCAGATACCTAAGGGCATTCATAACAGTGAAAGGGTTAATCTGTTATTAATGCCTGTGATGATTGATGTGATATACAGTACAGTACTGTAATCTTCATTTATATTGAACACCAAAGTGTTTTATTTACTTACTTTTGTTAAAAGCTTTTGTAAATAACGGCTTACTGAAAACCTTTATGTAGAATTTTCATACAAAGTATAGTTTTGGTAAATAATATTCTTATATTAAGTATGTATTTTTTCACTGATATTCATTGCAGGTACACCATTGATTTTCCAACACCCTTTGCCAGAGTATTCATTTTACCAGGCCATCCGAGGTCACATATTAATTATCACCGTACACATCTGACCCATTAATCATGTGCCTCCTCTGTCTGTAAAATAAGAATCATGGTACAAAAAACATTGGTTTTGTATTGTCATGTACTGTAATGTCATAAAAAACCTGTTTTACTTCCTTGATATGAAAGAGAATATGTTGAAGTATGGCTTTGTCTGATGGAAAGTTAATATCTTTGTGGGTTTTTGTATGATGTTGAAAAAATGCGAAATGTTTATTTTCAGCACAGAGTTTTTAACATGTGATGAAAGAGCATATTTTAAAATATGGGTATACTAATTTTTAGGTCAGTATCTACTTGTACGTAGGACAGATGTTTCAAGATTCAAATTTCTGGGTGGCTGCATTGCAGGATGAATAGGAGTCCAGATGAGGAGGGAGAATGGGTGAAAAACGTTTGTCACCACCACTGACATTTGTACCTGTTTATTTAGAAACCATAGCTAGAGTAAAACAATTCTGGGCAAAGTCAGCCCAGAATTGCACAGAAACAAGGGATCACAACCAGAAAATGCATTGTAAGCAGTTAAATGATAGCATGCCATAACAGCACCGTCTCTGGCTGTCCAGTAAGCTAGTGTGGCAGTTGTTGGAAGTTCACATGTCCTCTTGTAATTTTAGCCAGAGTAGACAAGGTGCCGGAGCATAAGTTGGCAGAAAATTGATGGTCTACCTGTATTGACAAATGAAGCAAAGACCCTACCTTTGAAATGGAATAATGATGATGCACCAACAAAGTGTTAGAGTTACACCTTGTTTAGCACAGTACAGTATTTTAGTTTTGTGTTCTTAATACCTTTCTCAAAATAAGATATTTTATGGATGGCAGTTTTTTTCATTTGTGGTTTGTAAACTAGGATGATAATAATGGTGATTGATTTTGTAACTGGAAAATACGCAAAACATTATTATTGCACAATTGAAAAAAATATATCAATGATTCTGGTTGTGGGATATAGTTTGTACTGTATGATAGAGCTTTTAACTAACATAGGGCACAAGTAGTGGAAAATGCAGTACTGTACTGTAGTTTGCACCATACAATACAATCTCTTTTATTTCATAGAAATTATATAGCATCCCTTAGATAAAGAATATAGGACTGTAGCATATCTCTTGGAGACAGGCTTATTAAGTTCATATCTCTTGGAGACCAGCTTATTAAGTTGCATGTTAATGGCATAATTGGCATTTTGGCTTAAGCATATTGCAAAAAGTTGCTGTAGTGTTTTTAGTGCTCTGTAGACAGTTCCATTCTTGTGTGGCCTATGGCATTCTTAGTTGCCAGAGGCTGCTTCATGGCTGTTGTTTGTCTTATTACCATACAAGCATTTGTCATTTTATTCTGATTTGTATAATGGTGCCTGTTTTATACATCTGCAGTTACCTTTCACAGATTAATGGTGTTAGTATACTGTGTTACAAAAAATTAGAGATTGAGAACTGTGCCAGTCTGTTTTATAAAACCTAGATATACATGGTCGCAGTTTATGATATTGTTACACGCTTTACCAAAAGTTTGTTCATATAATGAATCTTTGTAACTTTGCATGATGAAACTACTGCATTAACCCATGTTTTTCCTGAAGAATTTATTCGGTAATGCCAGATGATTTTATTTATTGAGGGAACCCAGCACTAAAGGGGATGCTTGCCTAGTGGGGAATTCAGCATTAATAAGGTAAAAAAATGTGATAAATATACTTCTATCTTATTCAGCAGGGGGATCTCCTTTCTTGATATATTATCATCATCTTCAAATGATTTTATTCAGCTTGGGAGAGACTTTGGACTGGACAGATTTGATTTAACACTTCATTAACTCTCACCATTAGGGGCTTTCATAGTTTGAATATAATTATTGGGTATTAGTAACAGTAAATTAAGAAATGGTTATATTATGTGAAGTGATTAAATATCATTCTGTGCATTATTTTAATATTAGTTTAGTAAATGCAACACTTAAATAGGCAAAACTGTTATGCAGCTATTCTCTTTTATTTGCTGAAAATTACAGCATGGTGAACACAACTGAAAATCTTGTGGTATTAATGTTTTAGAGGGCTGACCACCATCAACTTGAGTTACTACCATGAGAGTGTGAGAGGCAGAGTGTGGCTGCAAGTGTGGTAGCTAGCCACATAACCCCTTCAGTCCAGTAATACACTTCTTAAATTCCTGTTACCACTGAATGATTTTGTTCAACTTTGGATTGTGTGTGTGTGTGTGTGTGTGTGTGTGTGTGTTTTGGAGGGAGTTAGATGTAGTCTTCATTCACCTCTTCACTGCAAAAAGTCTATCCTAAGTTGCTTAAAATTGTCTGTTGAGGCAGGACTAGAACATGAAAATACAGTAGATACATCATTGGATTGAATTGGTTAGTCATTCACTCTGTAGTTAGACTGCAGACACATGCACAGAGTCCGAGCTAAGATTGTTATACTCACAGATCACCACAGTATTGCAGTGATTGAAAAGGAATAGGTGTTGTGGATCATGAATCCCTATACCCTCAAAAGTGTTCCCTCAGAATAATCAGGAGGCTTTGGATCATGGCCTTGTTCCTGTCCAGGGCTTAATAAATTGAACCAGACTAGTGTTGTTGTATGGAATTTCAGAGTTTTAAGTGAAGGATGAAGAAAATAGAGGTAATGAAGATGTCCAAGGAAGGAAAGTATAATATAATGGCATTTTGCGATATAAATGTGAGAGTAAAGTGGTTGAATGGAACAGTGTGGCTTATACTGTATAAGATATGAACTCTTGCAGGCGAAGAAAAGAAGGAGTTGGTTTGTTGATGAATGGTGAATGGTGGAGAGATATGGATGGGTGGGAGTGTATCTATTCAAGATCCATGAATGCCAAATTTAAGTGGGAGGTGGGAAAAGTGATTCTGATTATTGTGTATGTACCTTGTGATGACAGCGGCATTGGAGGAAGGACAGATTTTCGGACCAGCTAGATGGGATGATAGAGTGCATGCCAAGGAGTTATATAAAATTTCTTTGATGAGTGAGCTGAATGGAAGAATTGGTATGGATTTTGTGAATGACATACAGGTACTCTTCATTTAATGATAATATGGCCAGCACTATGTTGTGAAATGGTTAAAATATAGTGGAGAAGACAGTGAACAGTTTGTGGGAAGTACTTTATGGGTGTTTGGCAGAAAGCCTGAATGAGTGAAGTTGTACCAGTGGCTGTGAAGAAGACTGTGACTGAACTTGTGTACAGAAGTAAAGGTGACTGCAGTGAGTAGAGGAATTATAATAGAATAAGGCTGCTTAATGTTTTAGGAATGGTACATAGTAATGCAAATATAGAATGTTTGGCAAAGAATGAACAGGATAGTTTGTGGAGTTATAGATGATGTATGGATCAAATATTTTTGGAAAGGGAGATAAAGAAGCAAACAGGTAGAGAGGTGGCCTGTAGTTCTAATGGACCCAAGTTTAAATCCCTGCTGGGGCAGGGAACAGTTTAAGGATTTGAATTTCATTAAAACCAGGCTTTACTGATCTACCAGCAGACCCTCCGACATTTCGTAAAGAAATACCCCCACTAATAGCAATACACCAGTCCTGTATGAGACATCCCTAGCACGTATTAAATATGGGCGGTGGGTGTTAGCGCCGAAATGGTGACATGTAGAGGTGTATGGTATAAAGGAGGACTGCTGGGCCTTGATAACAGGCTGTGAAGCCTATGCCCAGAGTCACATACATTTAAAAAAAAAAAGGACTAATATATCCTACTCCATCTTCATGTCTATGACCCTATTGCCTCACCTTCTATTTAAATCTTTTGTGTATTTTTTTTTTTTTTTACTCCTTTAGTTTTCATTTTATAGTGTTTAGTATTTTAATTTTGTTCTTTGGGTGGAACTAAAGGGAAGGGTGAATATATGATACTGTACAGTATTGTATAATGTTTTAATAGGCTTTGTGTTTTATATATTCAAGAATCCTTTTATGTTTTAAATTTGTAGTTTGCCCCTCTTTGAAGCAGCTTATTTCATTTTTACCTATTTTTTTTTCACTGTACTGAATATACTCCTTCCTTTTTAAAACACCCAAGGAAGAAGCTTTGAGCAGTGTTTGACACCACCTTAGTGATGATGAAATTATCCCAAACAGAAGAGACCTGAGGAGTTGTATTTTGCCTTTTCCCCAGTTATAAGACCTCACAGGGCATGATAACCTTCTTTCAAGGTCATCAGTTTGTTGTATGCTGTCCTTACTAAGGCTGGACAAGAAATCTGGTGTCAGTCAGAACAAAACAAAGAAGAATGCACAGGCTGAAGAGGTCATTGGATGATTTTATTCAGGTGTAGGCTTTGGGGATAAAATACATTTTCCTAGCAGCCTGAGTCTCACCAAAGCTAAACAAAATAGTCTTTTTGTTGCATTAAAAAAAAAAGACATTCTTGGGTTAGTAGGGTACAGTGAGTACATTAATAAATTCTTTTCTGCACCTACTTCTACAGGGATGCCAATAGTTGGTTGAACCACTTAAATTTATTACTAGTAGAGTTCATCCAACAGCCAACACATTTTGTTGGATACCGTATTTGACAAGCATCTTGTTTCCATACAGGATTTAGGTTAGACAAAAATTTGATAAACAAGTTCGGGTGTCTAATAAAAACCACACTATTGTATATATAGTATATACGGTATGTGTGGGGGACGCTCACCGTCCACTCACTCGATGTAGTGCTGCTCTCGGGTGCCTGCCCTTTCTCCTCTTCCTTCTTTCTATCCTTCCTCTTCTGTCATTCTTTCCTTCATTCTTTCCCTCTTCTTTCTGCCTAGGGATGACAGTACACTGAGTGACAAGTCAAATAATTTCCTGTACGCCAGGAAACCATTTACTGTATTACGGTGGGGGGTAACCACATAACCAGCTTATGGCGCCTGGTGCTTTAGTCGGCAATTAAGGTGCTCCAGTCAGATTGAGTCGGAGCAGGGTTATATCGAAGGAATGGTTGGAGTTTATTGCTCACGTAATGCCACTCAGGGATGAGTGAGTCTGGTCACTCTCATCTTAAATGTCAGGACCAATTTGCCTAACCCCAGGCTCCTACACTTCTCGTGGGGCAACACTGGATCAGATGTTGAGTGAATGAATGAAATATGCATTTTGTTTCATTTCGTTTATAAAGGCCACAACGTGCTTGCATGCATTGGCCTTGGTCACCTAATGTCGGCTCTCCATGCTGCTCAGTCTCTGGCAGTCTCCCTATTCAGTCCCGTATCTCAGAGGTCACGCTCTGTGACCTCATCCCAGGTCTTTTTTGGTCTGCCTCTCGCAACCCTACCCCCAACATTCACATTTCTCACCTTCTGCACCCAACTGTCGTCCCCCATCCTCTCCACATGGACAAACCATCTCAGTCTACCCTTCTTTATCACAGTACCAATACACTTGTCCCATCCTTCCTATCAACTCCTCCATTGTAAACTTAGCTCTCCCAGACCTCGCATTCAAGGACGCATTACACATCCACCTAATCATTGTCATTTCTGTACATTTGAGTCTACGAATATATTTATGAAGAAAAATATAAGTATTGCTTGTAGTATAGAGTACTATCCATTTATTTTTCTTTTTTGTAAAATGTCTTTGTTAAAAAAAAATTATATTGTAACTCAGTACGGTAATATGACAGTAATCAAATAGAAAATTATTCTTGGTAATAATGTGGAGGGTGTCCCAAGACTGTATTTAGGTGATTTTCACAGGTTACTAAATAACTGGTGGCAGCATCTTATGTGCAGCCACCTTCCTTCACATCTTGTGAGTTTTCATGCTTGGCGCTTTTCCTTCATCTTACTCCATTATTAGAGGGGGTTTAATGCATTCAACACTAAAAAAAAAAAATAATAATAATAATAAACTTAGCTGCTTTACTGTTCTTCATTTTAACTTCATACAAATCCTGTACTCTGTAAAACCACTCCAAATCATTGTTAATACACCATTCTGACTGGACGAGTGAGTGGAAGTACAAGGTAACAGAACTGGCAGTGCAAGGTGGAGCATTTACAGGTTGCTTTCTCAGAAGAGGTGCTGCTCTTGAGAGCATTATTATATTTAACCAATGGTTCTTAGTACAGACAGGTTTGTAATACAGTGCACGGTGGTTCTTGTTGCCCATATAACTATGTATTAGGAGGCTATACTACCTCAATTCTTTTTGCTCAAAACCTGCTACTGTCCTTTAATCTGTCTATTGATTAGCCAGAGATCTTCATGACATCAGATTATAACTATACTAGATGGTATACTTGGCATTAATATGTCCACAAAATGTCTTTGTTACAGACCAATTCATCCCAGATTTTAATAGTACTGTATATCAGGTTTATGGTTGATAGGCAGGCATACCAGTTCTTAGGTGTACAGTACTGCCCTTCAAGCTAAGCACAGCACTCAGGATTTTTACCAAATTGTCCAGTCATCCAAACAGAATTTACTCAGAAATAACTGGATGTACTCTGATGTCTCATGATTGTCATATGTGAGGACAGTTTGAAATCAGTGGTAGCACGCACTCTTTCAGTGATCGAGTTTAACCCCTAAACGCTGGGTGTCAGTATGGACCAATGCAAAAGAGGTGGATGGAAGCCACCGGGTGTCAGTAGGAACCACAATTGTTTTCGCGCCACAGTTTGAAGAGGCCGCCACTTGATCTCGTCACGGAAAGCTAGGGAGAGAGTCCCGCCAGCTGAGTTAACCATACCTCAGTTGTCTCTGTTACTTTGTCAGGTGTGGGAGAGTGATTTCTTAAAACTTCTCAGCTGTTTCCGTTCCTGCCTCACGTGGACTTTTGCCTCGTCCATCCCTGCCAAGCCTGTTTCCAAGGATACTAGGAAAGGGCAAAGTAATAGTGCTATGAGGTGTGCCTTGGCCTCCACTGTGTCTAGTTTATCTATCAATGGGGAAGTCATCACGTTGAGAGTGAAGCCATAGACTGGGCCGCGTGCATATGCGCAAATACAGCCTGCCTGTTGCTCCAAAAATTACTCCTCTTCCTCATGTCCTTACTCATTGACATGACAACCTACAGACCTGGGGTTACTTTCATTTGCAAGAAGAAGAAGAGTTGGAGAGTAATGTGATCTTTAATTGCTTCCATAACTGCTGTAGTTTCCTAGATATTAAGGTTTGAAAACAGGCTATTTTTTTGAAAAATGCCCATACTGAGAGAACTACCGTGCTATAAATAGCCTGGTGTTTAGGGGTTAAGGGTCTGCTGGTCACTTTACTGAAGTCATAGCTTGAGCCAACATGCCAGAAGATTGGTTGGGTTACACATGAGACACCTGCTCATCCAGTCTACCATTACCTAAAGCTGATGCTGTGAAAGATGAGGTCATCATCCTTTCTTAGGATCACACACACACACAATCCCATCATCAGTAGATATCCCTAGCAAGCCATCTCAGTTGTACTGCTGATGTCCTGTCTGTAGGCCCACTACAACACAGAAGATTGACCCTAGAGGGTAACACAGTATTCTGAATGCCACCAGATTGCCAATAGATGTTGATTAAAATGCTGTATTACACTAGGGAACCAAAACCTGCAACTTGAAGGTCTCTGTACCATGGACAAAGCCCCGTACCCCATCCCAGATGTTTTAGAAACTAAATGCAATAGTCTGGGGTCTGGATACCATGTATCCATGGAACGCAAATGAACAGGCACTTGGAACACTGTATTTGCAGTGCAACACATCAGTTTAAAGGACCTCATTGTAGTACTCCTGTTCATATTCAGGGAGACTCCAGCATGTAACACCAGCATATATTATGTGATCATCAGTGCCACAGTTATGGTTTGCATGAATCATCATTGAACACCATACGCTGACTTCAGGTGATAACAGAAACACCCTTTGAGTGGCTACATTGCAACCAGCTACACTAGCAGTCTCTCATATAGTTTACCAGTATTGTCCAGCCAGGTGATGGAATATTCACAGGCAGGCTGTATCCTGTCAACTGATCCCACAGGGTAGAGACCTTCCAGTCTATCTTATGATCACCACACCATCCTAAACCCTAGTATAATTAACACTCCCAAGTATCCTTCTTTCTACTAGCACTGAACAGTTACTGCATCTTTGAACATTTTTTTCTTGTTTCTCTGTACCATGTGTATATCACACTATATACATAACTTCTCTCCTCACACAATATCCTTTTGGTTGATGTCCATTACAGTATCAGTTTCCTTGTGAAACTCCAAAATGACCTTTTACATTCATCACCTGTACCAGCTCTTCCATTCAGATCACCTGTACTAAATGCTAGAACTCCCTGGCATGTCCACTGACACCCTCTATAGTTGGTCCAATAATCTGTCTTTCCTCTCCTTACCTGTCATCACACGGTGCATGTGCAATCATATGACCCACTTTCACCAACTCAGACTTCTGTCTGCCGTACATGTTTATTGAATTCATACATTCACATCGCTTTCTTCTTCTCATCCATTAGTCTGTCATTAGCAAACCGGTCCTTTGGTCTGTGCATAAGTACCATACTGTACTATGCATATCACACATCATTCATGTACTTCAGTTCTTATTTTTGTTTCATACAGTGTCATTAGGGCATGTTATCCTTCCATAAACACCTTATCGCCACCTTTACTCTTTTGCATTCTTCATTCACACTTCTAACATTCCACATAGCCACATGAGCCTGCCTAGCTTATTTGTGGACAGGCAATGAATCCTGCTTCAAGGGTTTGCTGGTACACACCACCTCCTTCCTTGGTATGCAGAGATATGTGGGCAGTATTTCTTCCCAAACCCAAGGAGTACCAGAATAGAGGTTCTAAATCTGTATAATGGCTTGTAAATATGGAAGTCTCAGCTTGAACTTTAATTCACCACAATTCATTGTGGAAGGAGTGTATGTGATTGTTGGCATTTGTTTATTTATTTATTTATTTGTGAGTCTGACGAGGAGAGTGTATGTGAGTGAGGTCGAGGGGGGGAGAGGGAGGGGAAGGCCAAGGATGAGATGGAAGGATGGAGTGGAGAGGTATATGAGAGAGGGGGTTGGGAGCTGGGAGCAGGGCAATGAAATGGCATGGGACAGGGCGACATGGAGGCGATTTGTTTGTGGCCACCCCTTATGGGATTAAGGCATCTGGCAATAGATAGATAGAGTCTGTGCATTGATTAACTCTTGAACTAATTAACAGATCCTCTTCAAACTTTTTACAGATGTTGGGTATGTGGAAGTGAGTCAGTTTTTGTGAAAATCCACTAGGAGTAATGGTGGGAGTGGGAGGACCCCCAAATGTGGGACCAAGTGATAAAGATAGGGAGGAGATTTTTCAAAGTGCCATAGGAGGTAAACAGTGAGATATAGAGACTGGGTTACTCCTAATCACTAATAGGAAGTCATATGTGGGGATTGTATTGGCATCATTACATTTGACCCTGGGCGACCTTGAAAGGTCAAAGTCAAGGTCACATTTTTTTGACTGCTTAAATCAGCCAAATGTTAGGCACATGGTTACCATTAGTTACTAATAGGAAGCCATATATGGAGATTGGCACCATAAGATGTGACCTTGAATGACCTTGAAAGGACAAACTCAAGGTCAATCAAATTTTAAAGTTTTAAATCTCAGAATCTGCCATTTCATTTGGTAATAGTGCTATTATCAAGTCATAAAATTTCATTTAACCCAATTTCCTTTCACCATAAGTGACCCCGGGTCACTTTGTTCTAGACTGTGTTTGTGACTGAAGACTTTTGTCTCTGCCCAGATATGAATGTTTATATGGGTAGTTGCCAAGCTTGTAGCAACACTTAATTTTTACTGTCCTGGTAGTAACTCACAGAATGTTAGCTTTCAGCTTTCTGCAGCAGCTGTATGTGTGTGTGTGTTTGTGTATATATATATATATAATTAAAGAGCTGTTATTGACATATAATGCTGTATTCTGTAGGAATTTTCTAGAGCAAGAAGTATTAATGGCTATATGATAATATAAGGTGAGAAAACATCATGGATTTAACCCCTTTAACCCAAGTGATGAATAAACAGTACAGTAACTGCATTTAGCCAGGATAAAATGAAAATATATCCTTCGGGTGAAGGGTGGTGAATAAAATTTTGTGGTGTTAATCAGAATACAGGAAAGGACTGTGCATCTTCAGGCAGAAGGGTTAATTGTTACCGGAATGAGTGTGGTTTATTGCAGTGTTAAGGAAGATAGGGTGAATAGGGGTAACTCAGGATGTGATGTTACAGGAATACGTGCGGGAACATCAGAAGGATGACTACCTTTGCCACCCAGCCAGGAACCCCAGGGCCAACCCTTTCCGAGAGAAGAGCTTCTGCCACATCCTTTAGTAGTGTCCTCCTGCCACCATCAGCACCACCAACACCATTGCTCGCTGTCCTTAGGCTCATATTGTTAAAACTTGAAGAGAGGCATTTCCTACCATGACATACAGCAATTGTATCATTCATAAGACAGTGAAACACCAGTCTTATGAATGTTGTTTTAGAAATACCATTGTACACTGGTGTATCAGTATGAGGTTCTCTTGGAGATGTGAGTGTTATTTATCTTATAAAATTTTCTTGCAGTGCAAAGAATTTTGAAGGTAAAGTAACACACAGGTTTTCTAAAAAGCAGTGTTATGTGCATGGTGAAAGAAGGAAATGCTTAAAGTTTTGGAAATATGATCCTAATTTCAAAGGGGCTTAAGCTCAAAAGTAGTTTTGTGATGTTGTATAGTCTAAGATAAAATATTTTCCAATGGCAGTTAAAGTTTGAGTGTTGTTCTACGTATAGCATAAGGCGAAAAATCATTGCAGGTCAATCTGTTTTATGGCTGACATTGAAAATGAAGAAAATATATAAAATCAACTTTGTTTCATAGTACAGTACAGGTTTTGCACAGTGTATTAAATGAAAATGTGTAAATTAATAAATTTATTAAAAAAGAGTTGTGGAACTATCATGATTAAAAACAGTTCGTGAATGAAATGTGCCTGTAGCTACTCTTTTTAGCTATACTGTATAATTAGATCAGGCTAAGTATTAATGAAATAACTGTTTAAAGTTATTTTCCATGGTAAGTATGTATCACAACTATCAAAACTACTGTATTCTCTAATATTTTGATAATGCTTTCAGATAAGTAAAGGATATTTATTAATGTTACTACAGTAGACCACATATATACAAGTATGTATATATATATATATGTATATATATATGCACACACACATAAATAGATAGATCATTGTATGTATACTAACTCGGGTAACACACCTTCTATTTTAGGATATGATACATTAACAGAAGCTGCTTGCAACTCTAATTCACATACATATTCAGCAAAGATCATAAGGAGTACTATGCTTGATTACAGACTTATTAAATCTCAACAGACTAGTAGCTGTAGATGAACTGGAAATAATTTGAAATTTATGACAAATCCTTCTGAAGGTAATATGAAAATATTCTGCTAAGATGCAGTGTGTGAAGTGTATTGTTTATTAAATTTTTTAACATTGGTGTGAAGTCATACTGATTGGAGTTTCAAGATGAGCATAGTTTCTTCATGGTCTTTTCACATGTATAGTAAGGAAGAGGCTGGTCCTGGGCATGTATGTGTGTGTGTTTGTGTGAGAGGTGACGCCTCCCAATGTTACACTTGTTACCGTTCTTGCTCGTCAACGCACAAAGCTACTCTAGGGGGAGGGAAGGGGGGCAGATTAGGTCACAGGGCTGGGAATTGTGAGATGGGACAGGGCATATATTGAAGAACTCCCTGATACATGTCCTTGGTAGTTTATTGCATGAGTTTGGTTGTTTTTGTGTCCAGTATCAGTACAGAGTATACTGATACCTTTCTTCTCAGTGTGACTCTTGCCCATGAAAGGTATAGTATATGAGCTGTATTATTTGTGGTCTTTTTTAATTATAATTTTATATCAGTCCAAAATTGTGAAGTCAACTGCTGATAGCTGTTATGTCTAAAATAAAATATACTACTAAGTTAAATATTGAGATTTATGTTCTTTGATTCCAAACAGTGGTAGATTTCAGGGTACTTACAAGTTCAATTGTTAGTTAGGTTATACCATAAGTTATGTAGCTCATATCACACCCAATCTTTGTCAGCTGTTGTGGGGATGGGTGATGCAAAACTTTAGCTGAGAAATGTCTTAAGATGAAGTTATATTAGTGCTGTTTTGTTTTCATGTTCTGTGTTTGCTTTAGTAAACTTACTTTTATTCATAGACTGATTTGGCAAAGGTCCATATTACATGAGCATTATTGTATTGTATGTCGTATTGTTTGCCAGAAATTGTTCTGAGTCTATCTAGCATCAGGTGCGTCAGGTCACAGGTTTTGAAATATCTCACACAAATACAGTACAGTATATAGACTTTTGCTGTGCTAATTGTTAATACTGTATTGTACTTACCTGATGACTGTGTATCTTTGTATGCCAACTGTAATGCTAATTTCATAGTCAGTTGTCAATAACTGTTAACCCCTTGTGGAATGCAAAGCTTATTGTAAGTTGTTGTCACCTGCACCCATTCCATGTATGGCCTTTTGGTACTTTTTTTTCCCTCTCATAAGATTTAGTCTTGGCTGAAATTTCACATCATTGATAGGGCATCTTTTACCGAAATAATGCTGCATCAAAATACAGCATAAAAGACGTATTGCAAGGAATCAGAATATTGTACCACAATAACAAGATTAAAATCCTGGTATGTGGTGGAACAGTGAGTGGGTGGGTGGTGGAATGTTTAAAGGTATAAGGCATAAGCTGGGAAAAATTAGTGGGTTTGTCCTCACTTGTCAGAAGTTCACCATTTCGGGAGATGAATTAAGTTTTAGTGGCTGAACTGTATTTCTGAATACAGTATTACCGAACCTTTTGGAGGTAACAGTAATTGGAATATGAGGCTTATTAGCATTATGTTGCTCAAGGGGCTAACCTGGTTAAGCCTTCTGCTAGTCTCAGTTTGTTACTTTCATGGGTTGACTTTGATCTTGAAGATGTTTAACAAGAAAACACATGAAGTAGAATATTGAAATAGCTTTTTTTTTTTTTTTTTTTTTTAATCAGACTGTCAGAAGCTCATTCAACATCAACATCTTGACCCATTTTCCCTTTGAAGAGATGGGTTGAGGTAGACTCTTACTCGTCTGCAAATTACTTTTTTTTTTTTTTCCCTTTATGATTAGCTGTTGTTTTGATATGTCAACTTTCCAGCAGTACATTGAAATTATTGAAATTTTGTAGGTGTGAGATGGTTTCACCTAAGAATCCATTATGTGGATGTTCTTTTTTCATTACACTGATCTCTATGTGTGAGCTTTAATTAAATAATTGGTTATGTTAAAGCTCGCATTGGATATCATTTCAAAGCTGTCGCCTACAGTAGTTAATTTTAATGTACTGCATATTTTTGTACAGACCCCGCTATTCTGATACATCTGCTGCTAGCGGTTTCCAAGTTCCGTACCGGCTTCTCTAATTGCTGTTTGATTTTCTTTAGTAGTTTGCTTTTAGAATTATCATTTTTTATTCTGGTATATTATTATGTATCCTGGTGCTGTAGTAGCTGTTTCACTTTGTTTGACACTTGTTTCCAGTGACCCCACACATGCTTCTTAACTACACACCAGCTTCCTTTGAAACCTATACCTTTTTCCTTTTAATCCTACACCTGCTTCCCTTAAATCCTACACCTGCATCCCATTACCTCACACATGCTTCTTAACCTCACATCTGCATACCACAGTTACATACTTGCCTCCTGACCTCACATCTACATCCCATAACTACATATCTGTTTCTCAATCCCATGCGTCCTTCTTAACCTCACACTTGCTTCTTAACCCCCTGCTGCTTCTTGTCCTCACACCTGCACTGTTGACTTTCTTGACCCCTTGCACCTGGTTTTCATGACCTCACACCTGCTGTTTTTCATGACATCACACCAATAGCCTCAGCCTTACAACCACTTCCCACAACCCCACACCTTCTGCTAATAGTTACACACCTGCAACCTAAACCTCACCCCTGTCTCCCCCTGACCTTGTACTTGTCAGGAGGTTAGTACTGGTCTTCACTTTAGAGTTGGTATCTGTGAGGTCCTGTACCTGGAATGTTGGCTACTTAAACTATACAATACTCTTAAGGTGGCTGTAGTTCCCTCCCGCACAGTGCTGGTACTGTTCTAAGTAAACGATCCCTGCCACTATGTCTTTCCTTTACCCTTCTGCCAAGATATACCGTATCTTGTAAGGTACAGGATTGTACTGTTTTATTTTATTTGCATTCACACTGTGGTGACTGTACAGTATTTGACTGTACTCTAGGTTTGGAATTTTCTCTGTTGTACCTAATTCTCCTTTATACCCCATTCACCTTGTAATATGCTTTTTCCAGATCTGTAAATGCCATAAATACTTTACACTTTTTTACACATACTTTGTACATACTGCACACTCTCCATTATCTGTCTTACTACAAGTGACAAGTACTGTACTTGATCTATACATTCCCTACCACTCTTAGAATTGCCATCTTCATCACACCAAGCATTGTAATGTCTTCCTTACCTTCTCCATTATATATAAATATACTGTATATGTTTTATAGTGCACTAAAAACCAGTCCCATATTACCCCTTACAGATGTGTGATCTCCAGACTTGGTTGATGTAGTCCAGAGCATTTCAAGCCCACTTCATTAGTTGCATTACATCACCAGAACATATCTGGTCTTCTCACTGGATAAGGCAGGACCTTCATTGTTGTGTTCTAACCATTCTGCACACACAAATATCATCTCCCTTTTCATTCTTCACTCTTTTCATCATTCACCTTTTCCTCCTATAGCCATTGTTTCCCGGCTGTTGTGTTTCTCGGCTATTGTGGCTTTCCTCCATACCTAGCATAGTTTCCAGTACCTTAGAACCTGTTTTTCTCTCAAACAGATTTCTGCACACACTGTATACTATGGAACATGTTATAAATGCAACCCGTTAGTATACTTAATGATATTTGCAATAGAGTAATGAAAAGCATCTAAGTACAGGTATAGGGTTATTTTAAGGATTTAGAGAGGGACAAAATAGAACTGTACAGTACAAATATAATTTATTTCTGTACCAAGTGACCAGCACAGGGTAAATGAAGCCAACACTTAATACAAAGTTACTTTTAAGTAATGCATTTAATTATAACAATTCAGTTTACACTGATCTAACAGTGATTCATATATTGTCCACATTCTTGTATTCATCATCATCATCATCATCATCATCATCTGGACCTTCTTTCCTGCCCTAGGGCAGGGTGAGGAATAGCAACATCCATATATATTTGTAAAATATGATTGAGCATGATTAATATAAATAGTGTGAGTCACCATAAAACAGGAAAGTGATAATGCATTGATAAATAGTGCTGTACAATAAAATACAAACTCAACAAGGAACAGGCTGAGGAGGATGCAATTCAAGTCTCCCTGTCTCACCAAATTAGTTTGCTAAGGGACCACAGTCCACTGCAACTACTGTACTGCTACTGGATTTTTAATACAGTATTTGTATTTTATAGTGTGTTGAATTCATCGTGGTTTGTATGCATAGGAAGAAAATTTATATTACAGTAACTTCAGTGTCACTGGACCCACTGGGTTCCTTTCCAGATGAGCCTGGGGCAACAACAAAAACATCAGTAACGAACAAAAAATTTTTCACTGCATTACCCGCAAAAAGCAGTACTGCAAGATTATATTTATACTCTCCCTCTCTCTCTGTATATATATATATATATATATATATATATATATATATATATATAT
>JAGKTI010005841.1:1685-32117 GCA_018397915.1 Birgus latro
CACACACACACACACACACACACACACACACACACGCTCCCGCGCGCCGAATAAACGTCTGGGTTCAGTTGCTGATTTTGAAGTGTGTGTGTGTGTGTGAGAGAGAGAGAGAGAGAGAGAGAGAGAGAGAGAGAGAGAGAGAGAGAGAGAGAGAGAGAGACTGTTCTGCTTCATACCTTCAAGGAACATCTAATTGATTTGGTGTTCATTATAAGCAAAAGATGGAAACACAATCTGTCTGTTTCTGTACCATCCATATTAGACCCACCTCAGAACCGGAGTTTCTTGGGGGAAGAGAGAGCCGGAATTAATCTTTCCTTATCTTAATGAAATGCGTCTGGGGAAGGTTTGTTGTAGGAAAATCGATGCAAATGAAGGTGAAAGTATCGTACTGACTCTGTTTATGTGTGATAATGTCATCGGTGGAACTGACAGGGTACGATCATATGCTAGCATCAGGAAGGACATTCAGACAGCATACAGTTGCAATATCCGGCTTGGGCTTGAACCCTGGACTCGGGGCACGCTCACCACGAGATGCATATGCTAACATTAAGCCTCCCGTTGCTACTGATGACTATTTTGAGTCTGTCCTTCACCCATTCCTTTACTGCCCCGTCGGGAGCGTAAGAGCCTGAAGTAAGACTGCTTGGCCTAGATGTTTAAGGGAAGACTTGCTAGTTGCTCTTCCCTTAGTGGCACTGTGTGAGCAATGAACCAAAGGCACTCTTTGGATATATTTAAATTGTCATAGGCTACAAAAATGTGTCCTATTGGCTATATGGTTACTAGCCAATGGAAGAAATGCTATCCTGATCAACTAGAAACCATTTGGCTCGTCATACACGGTGGAAACACCCAAAGTAACACTATATCATGTGAGTGGCTGACGATCACTCCAATCTACCACCAAGACTTTAGAAATTTGGAAAAAAAAAACGTGTAAGAAGCCCTAAATATAGCTCACCATTAGCACATTTCTTTCTTCCTCAGAACGTATCCGTCAGACGTCATGGTTATCACGTCACTGAAGCCAGCTCTTCTGCCTGCACACCTTGCACTCATAAGACCCTTCTCTGGTGAGTAAATCTACTACATCACCCAGTTACCAAGGAACTCTCTTAGGTTTTGTTAGGGTACTTATTTTATCTAACAAACTATAGAGGGTGGGTGCACACTTGAATCGAGTCCCGTGAGATGCATTCATCAGGAATCAAACCCACATTCTATTGTGCTGGTAGTTTCATGGCTAGCAATGCTAACAACTCGGTCACCATAGGAAAAGGGAAAACAAAGTAGACATGCCATCATCAGTGTTCATTGACATGGCCTGTGTAACCTTCCACTCCCTAAATTCATTTACTTTCTTTATTCCACCCTTTTAGTTAAAAAAATCCTTATTATGATCTTTATTCATTTACAGTATTGCAGAAGCAGCATCTCTGAATAAGATGTAAGCATCCGCATCTTGACTTCATCCAGTGTCATTTTATGTCTGAAACTTTTTTTCCCCCTCACCTACTCTTAGGGGAAGTGTGGTTGAGTTTACTTGTGGGCGTGGTGGCGTGGGGAGTGACACTGTGGGTGCTGCAGCGGGCGTGGGTGTGGGTGGCAGGTGGACGTGTCGCCGAGTTTAGCACTACCCTCCTATATGGCTGGGGTGCCCTTGTGGAGAGGCCGCCATTAGACCCTTCTGTCAGTGCTTCGGGACAGGTACTACAGTAAGCACATCATTAACCGCTGTAGTAGTAAAAGAATAAATGGTAATTGTAATAATAATAATAATAATGTGCAACTTTCTTGGGATCAGACTCGCCATCGTTGGGTTTAATTTTATTTTAGCAAAATTTTTAGTCGGGTTCGAAAGCGTCGATGTAGAGTTTTCTTAAGTTATCTAAAGTAGTTTATGGTCGATTATCGGTACTTTAAATTCCATTATTACCACTGTCCCACCACAGTCCATAAACGAAGGCTCAATGGCAACTCATCGAGGTAGCGCACAGAGCAGGCGCCTTGTCAGTAAGTATCTTTCTGGATCAATCAGCTCCATGAAATAATTACGAGGCGATACGTGAGTGTTGATGTCCTTATCACAGGGATGCCTTTATTTCATTCTTGCGTCCTCCAGGCGGTCTTATTCAACTTATGAGAGACAATCTTAGACTGAATATGTTAATAATTGCGAGTGTGTAGGATTCCCCCAAATTTTTGACAGTGTATGGACGTACCGCTCTACTAAATACGAGGCAATTGTAAATGGCCTCATTCCACCCACAAGAAGCTAAGTAAAAAAAATAAGTCATATAATGTGGCTAAACGATGTGAATACTTAGCTTTCATTTCTTGTGGCTAAGCTTACTTCTTAACCTCTAAAGCTCCTTTTGTACTGGATAACATCAGACTCTTTTATTAAACTAAAGTAGCTTAAAGTGTGCTGCTAATATGTCCCTTCAAAATCTCTTAAAAACTAATGTAAATCAACTGAGGGTAACATGAATGAACATAACACGTCACATATGCTTTACAGATGCTGGTGGGTTGGTGGCTGGTGTTCTGTCTGATCATCTCCACAGGGTTCAGGTCCTCCCTCATTGCCCACCTCACCGTGCAGGGCAAATCCTCAACCCTTGACACCTTCCAAGACCTCGTGAACCAAGAGAACTGGAGGTGGGGTACGGAACCCTGGCTTTACAACGGTGCGGCTCTGGAGTACTTTGCCAAACATACCGACCCTGTGGTGAATGAAATCTACCGTGGCATGGAGGTAGGGCGGAACAAAGGGTATTCTCATCGGTTAAGGAAGCTCCCTAACATTTCTACCTTAGCGAATTATATTTTGATACGAATGGGTAATGGTTTAGATAACAGAAAAGGACGGCAAGGTGTATTAAGCAAAATAAATCGTTGAGAAAGGGGTGTTCTGGAGCTTCCTCAACCGACTGGCCAAGGAAACTATCTACAGTCGTGAGTCAAATGCATGAATTCTCGTGGCTTAAGAGGTCCGTTGTTCGTGGAGATTTATATTCGACTTGTCCTGCCCGGGATTTTATTATGGTATTTGCATATTTATAATTCCAATACACATACTAGAATAGCGTACACGAGTACACTGGTGTATTAGAAATAGAAATAAACTAGTAAGGATGAGGTGCTACGATGCCCTGTAAATTAGAGAGAAAACAGGCCATAAACCCGTATTCTCGTCGACTAAGAAAGCTCCCAATCACCTCTTGCTATTCAATCTGTTTTGCTTATTAAACCTTACCACCCTCTTGTGTGTTGTTTATGTTATTATAATATCGTCGAACACTGTATAAATGACGTGAAGTATATTACCCAGCCGAATCCAAAAATACATCGCTAAGAGGTGTTAGGGTGCCGTTTTAACCATCGAGAATACGGACCATATTTCCTGCTCACCCTCCACTTCCCTTATTAGCTGGAAGAAAGGCCTAGTCAGGGTTTCACATTCAAGAAAGTTCAGTTGTTGGTTGTTAGGCGCCTTTCAAGACTGATCCTTGTTTTGCTTTTTTGCAGCCAGTGACAGTTGAGCTAAGGATCTAAAACTATGAGAAAGCAAAATCCAAGATATAATCATTTCTATCTGATTTTATAACAAGGATATGATAGGACACCATTACCATATAACTTATTTGAAGCAGCTTGCATTTACACCTACTGTTTCACGAGTAGTCCACAGAGATTTGAACTCAGCAACAGGCAGTCGTTCTAGAGACAGAGGTTTAACAGAAAATATATCTCACCTCCGAACAGAAAGCCATCATTAGGGCTGAGCCTTTTAACTGTAGAGATTTTATTTATTTATTTATTTATTTATTTATTCTACGTTGTTGGAAAGTATCAGGTGGAGTATCCTGAAATGTTTTGATCATGTGCAGAGAATGAAGAATAAGAGTATGACTGGAAGGGTGTATGTGAGTGAGGTGGAGGAGAAAAGGGAAGGGAGAAAGCCATTATATGATGGGTGTATGGGGTGTGGAGGTATATGGAAAAGATATGTGAACTGGAGAGGCAGCCTGGTGGCAGAAGACAGGGCGACATGGAGGCGAATGGTCTGTGGCCACCCCACCTGGGAATCAGTCGTCTGGCTATAGATGCAAAGATAAATGTTACAGAATAGTTGCTTATTAAGGCTGGGCCCTTACATATACAAGAAGTTTGCCATATTTCTCCATTTTATAGTAACATTGGTATGGAAAATGCTGTGATGTTAATGAATACGTCCCTGACATAACTAGAACTGTCACTATTACCATCGTATCATCATAATCCAGGTGCACATAAGGTACGCCTTCACTTGGTGGCATCGACAGAACTAGACAGTGGAGCTGCCTGATTATAGGAACGTCCCTCATTCCCCTTCATATCCCCCCAAAGAAAGATGGTGGACTGCAGATGAATGGCAGCTTTGCTCTGAAGCCCACAGAGCTAAATTCAGATGAAACTGGGGTTGCAGCTACTACTGCTGTTGCTATAATCCTGACCAAAGTTATGTAGGTAAAGCTTAACAGAGTTAGGTATTACAACCAATAAAGTGTGTTTTGTGAGCGCGTGACAAGAGAAAAAGCGTTTGTACATAAGCCTATCCTCATACTTTAATCTTGGTATAACCTTTCAGTATTTCTGGTGAGGTAGTTGAACAATATCAGAAGAATAATTGAGCTAAAACATTTTCTTTCTCACGTTTTCTCTCTCATGTTTTCTCTCGGGATGTGCAGATAGCGAGGTGTCATAGCATTTTTCACACGCTCAATGCCGAATTCTCTGCTCCTGACATGCCGTGTCAGCGAACTGCATTGGCAAATGCTTGGCTATTGATCGAATTATAAAACCTAGAAATGGGGCGATTACCCTTGCCGGCTTAACCCCCTAAACATAGAAAAAAAAAATCATGTAAAATTATGCCCGTAACATCCGATAGTTAATTGTTGTAATTCATGCAAGAAAACAGAGTTTTATAACAGGAAATCATTTTAAATTCGATTTCATAGTGGAACATGTTAAATGAAGAACTCGGTACATTCCCTTAGAAAGCTGGGAATGCGAGGTGGTCTCGCGAGTAAATATATAGCTAAAAACAAAATTTACTAAATGTATCTTCTACCTGCTGTAAGATTCTCTTCTCTATCTCACATAGCACAAAAAGTTATTAGCCTCAGAAAACCATCGCGGTCGGGCTGTGTCGTGTCGGGCCGTGTCGGGTCGGGCAGGGTCGGGTCGTGTCGGACAGCTCATTTCTCAGCTGAACGTAAACATCGCATCGCTACGTTTGCTCGCTCTCTGGTAATAACATCCAGGCTCTTATGGCTCTCCTTTGACTGAGTACAACAGTCTCCCTTTAGGTGAAATGTTTTTACGTTTCTCCCGATCATGAGATAATTAATGGTCACAGTATTAATACCCTTTCGATCCTGTGATTCACTCTTAGCTAAATAAAATCGTCTAGCGTACCTGGAGTAGAATAAAAAAGTTGTCGACTGTCTTATGACATTGTGGTGTCAAGTGATTTTCCCCCTCCCCCAACCTACGATCCTAGATAAGCCTGTGGTAATTAACGAAACTGAAAAAGAGAAAAACCGAATGCATATGTTGCGTGAGAGGGAGACACAGGACAAAGTGTGAATTCTCTATTTTTTTTTTTTTTCAAACGTTTCGGGTAACACAAAATCCATTAGAAATGTTAGAGAAAATAAGACTTCAAGCTCTATACTGTGTTTCCCTCTCAAATAAAAAATCTACTCGTCACAATGGTTCAGCCTCAGTACGGATAAGATTTTTCCTTTTTTCAGGTCATGGTAGCAGATAAAGCATTGGAGGAGATCAAACGTGGTGGCTTTTCGCTGATCGACTTCAAGAACTACATTAAAGTCGTTGTGGCCTCCAGATACACAGACTCCAAAGGCAACACACCTTATTACATCAGCAGCAATGGTATATCAGTGTTTGCTGCCTTTGGATGGGGAATAAGGTAAGTACTTTGGGTCACAAAAGTATCAGTTCACAGGGTGTCCGATGCCTTCCGAAAACATTCGAACAACTGCATTCATTAAAAAGTCTCACTGTGTATGAACAATGTCTGTTTACATAAACATAACATTTGCTATATATTTCCAAGAGGACACTGCTAGATGGTGATATATGACACCTCCCGACATCAGGGCTACAAACGTGTAGTAGGTGGTCCAAAATGTTTCACGCATATTGTGCACCGATAATTTTTATGACCCGTAGTACGCATACCCTTTCATCACCCTTTCCTGCTACAAAGTCAACATAACACAAAACCCACTGATAATCCACTGTGCTCACACTGTACTACAACACCCCCACTCACATACATCACAATACAACTCACTTCATACACCACAGTATCATTCCACAGATAATCCTTCAACATAGCCTCAGCAAAAGATCTTTGGGAGAGACTGGTTGAACTGGGCAACATCCTGCAGTTCACTGGGTTCACGTCCAGAGTAGCATGGGGTTACAAAATCAGTGACAACCTATAGCACATTTAGAGTAATTTGTTGTTACTGTCTATAGGCAATATTATTAAGGACAGGAGATACTTTTATACACTGAGGTTCGAATAACTCATTTCAGATGAATAAAATCATTTGACGTTAGCTAGAACAGAATAGAATACTTGCCAAAACATTAATAGTCACAATAATCACAGTCTCAGGTTCCCATGGTTCACTACCATTAAATTAAATTTTCTAGTAGCAGATTATATTGACGAACTCTGGCTGAACAGGCCAGTAGTAAATGATGGCATGGGAGCGGTGTTTAACAAGTAAACAGTTACAAGTAAATCGATGAATTGAAAGGATTTTGTACAAAGCGTCCACCGAAATTTTTGAGAGACTTTAGGTTATTCCAGGAAAAATTTTGGTAAATAAAATACTACAACGGGGGCTCATTTCTCAAAATTTACGGATTTCTAATTACTGATTTCTTATGAGTGAAAATGGTCTCTCTCTTAATAAACCATACTGTCATCAGTAACTGCAGCTCCGTGTCAGCTAAGCCAAGGATCATTTTTCCCTTTTAAATTAGGCGTAGAATAACCTCCTCGAGTTTCCTTTAAAAAAATCTCACGGGAAATACTGCATATAAACATGAGCAATAACGATAGTTCACTCTCTTCGCAAGAGGCATTGAGACTGTCAGCTACTGTGCAACACGTAATAATCAAATCCATGTCCAGAACTACCGTGCTGGGTGAACTGGGGCAAAGGTGAAAAAAATTTCATCCCAGAGTCTGACCAGCCTTAAACTCGGGTTCGGGTTCTCCACTTATGAGGTGAACGTGCTCTCCTTCGCTACCTGGTCACCCTATTTCAAGAGACTATATCAGTACTGTAAACAGACACCATAACAGAACTACTACTAGAACTACTACTCTACTACGACATAGCAGTAGTATTACTAGTGCTACTACTCTACTACCACATAGCAGTAGTAGTACTAGTACTACTACTCTAATAGTACATAGCTGTAGTACTACTAGTATTACTGCTCTACTACTATATACCAGTACTACTACTCTACTACTACATGGCGGTAGTACTATTAGTACTACTACTCTACTACTACTACTACTGCCACTACTACCACCACCACTACTAGTAGTAGCAGTTGTAGTAGAAGTACTAGTACTAGGTATTACCAGCAGTAGCAGGTTCATCTGGATGTGAACATAGTGAACTTCAAGATGAAATTGTCGTTCTGCAGTCCAGCGTTCACCTTTCTAGGGATTGAGAAGGGGTCTGAGGAACGTTTATATAACCAGGCAGCTGATCAGTCTGGTTATATCGGTGCGGCCACATGAAGGCGTCCCTCTCCAGCACTACCAAGATGATATTAGATGATTAGACAGCTGATCGTCACAGCTGAAGCTTGTTTTATTAAAATCTTCAGCACTGACGGGATTTCATTTATATCTGCTGTGTCTTGCTAAAAAGAGGTGAATAAATACTAAAGCTTGGGAATCTCTGGTGCTGTAGGAGTTAATATTGGAGGTTATAGCTAATGACTCACAGTTGGAAAAGTATCCCTTATGCCAAAGAAAAATGGTCTAGAACTAGCACGATTAAAACACACACACACACACACACACACACATACACACACACACACACACATATACACAAAGGCCTTACTGTTGATACTGTTATTGTTTATCCCTCCTCAGGCAAGGTGCACCATTCTATCGTCCATTCCAAACACTGATGCTCCGGCTGGAAGACGCTGGTATCATGGAGTACTGGACTGAGGAGGTTATTGATCAGCGTGTGAAGGAGAACAGGCAGAGTGCTGACCTGGTTCCTACTGCTCCTGAGGAAACTGGAGTAAGTAATGAATCAATTTGCCCTTTTAATAAGCTAATTGTTTTCTTGTGACATTTCTTCTGTAATTCTATTTGTATTTCCACACTGCTTAATCCCACAAAAGTTGGTCACAAATAAATTGCCTCCATGTCACTTCGATCTCTGCCATTTGGCTGCCTTCTCTCCAACTCACACCCCTCTCTCCCATATAACCCCACCCCATCCCTCAACCACGTCCTCGGTTTCCCCCTCCCCCTCCTCCCCTCCATCTCAGTCACATGCACTTTCCTAGTCAGTCTCTCATTTTCAATCATTTCAACGTGGCCAAATTTCCCCTGTTGATTTTCGTTTTTGGTCTCACTTCACTAAGACGACATTACTGCTTTTTCTTGCAATCTCCTGACGATTTAATCCAGTTCTAGAGAATCCTTGTGAACTGGCAGGATTAGGTATATCCATCACTAACCGCTCACAACGGGGATTGGGGAGTCTTACAAAATAAATAAAACTTGCTTCGTAGTGGCAAGAACAAACTACAAATGGTGCCGTCTGGAAAGGGGATTGTTTTACTCCCTGTCAGAATTCAGGCTGACTTTACTGACCTGCTAGTGAAGGAAAATGGACAAGGTGCTGCTGAGCGGAGTCCTGCTGCTGATGATGTCTTTATAGTAAACAAAATAATATTACTTTTAGTTCAATATACTGTGCTGATAATGATATAACTGTCCTGTGTTCTACATTAAATTAGCATTGCATATCCCCTTCACTACAGTGCCACCGTCCATATCACATTCATGCTTATTTCAGATCTTGTTCGACAAAGGCAGACTTTTCAGGCAGCGGGGTTAGATACAGCTTTAGAACGCCTTCTGTATCAAGAGGCCTTTCCTATATTAGTAACATCATCGGGAAATAACAAGAGAAAACCAATATAATACGTCATCTGAGTCAAGTGGTTAAACATTATTACTGTGCAATATCACTGTGGTTCCTCTGCTGTTTTCCGAATTATATCAATATATCTATCTGTCTATACACCTAGGCTGTTTCCTCTCAAATGGGTTGTATCTAAGACAGGACGACATACTCACCAAATTACTCATATACAAGCACACATATCTTATCCTCTGATAATGGAACACATGCAGATATTCTAGATTTCCTCTTTGTAATATAGCTCCATCATCTTGACCAATTTTCCAGTTTAAAGATGAGGTGTGATGTGGTAGAAAGAGATCCAGGAAAAAGGAAAGAGAAGCTTCAAATCTGCAGAATTATGAACAACACAGCCACTGAAATTTGGAAACTCTGTCATTCACTCACCCACTCAAGACTCCTGCATCCTGGCTCCACCTCACACCCTTAATCATTTTCACATTATTTGTTGACATTATTGCTGTCACTTGGGTTGATGAAATTTGTATTGTGTATAAATACTGTCATGTCTTGTAACTGTATAGGTGCAAACTTGTTGTTACTTAAAACCTTTCTGCTTGGACGAGCAGACTAGTCGACCAAAGGTAAGCAACTGCATTTGTGGGGCTGTCCTACTGGGGGTGTATAGTACATACACTGTGTAGGGATCCGACGTCCTCTTGTGATAGGCAGCGCCTCAGCATGGTCAGACTAGGGTCATTCCCACTGCGAGGTGCAGGGAACTACTGTATGAGGAGGCTGTGCCCCAACTAGGGTACACAGCACCACTAACTGTTGGCTCCTCATCAGCGCTCGTGGTTGCCGTTTCTTCCAGAACAGCTACTTTAGTTGAATACATTATTATTATTATTTTTATTATTATTATTATTATTTTTATTATAATTATTATCATTATTGTTATTATAATTTTTTTATGATGGTGGTGATGATGATGATGATGATGATGATGATGATGATGATGATGATGATTATTGTTGTAGTTATTATTGTTAATATTATTAGTATTAGTGTTGGTATTGTTGTTGTTGTTGTTCATATTGTTGTTCTGATATTGTTGCTGGTGTTGTTGTTACAGATATTTGGTATTGTAATTACTGTTGTGTTCTACCCACAGGAAAAGTCTCGCGAGCTGCCGTTGGGCTTGAACCACCTGCAGGGTGCCTTCTACCTGCTGTTTCTGGGCGCCTCGCTGGCTGCCGGCATCCTGGTGGCGGAGTACCTGGCTCATGGCCACTACAGATAAGAGTGGCGTCGATTCATCTTTGCCTCCATGCCATCCTTTGGTTGACAGTGTGGTTATATGACTGTCGATCAGCGACATGGATGTTCTACTTATCTATCCATTATCTGACGCCCAGGGGTGGCCAGTGTCTCTGTCCCGACTCAGTAACGACCCTTCTTTCCACGGCACATACTCTTGTATACCATAATTGTCTACAGGAATGTACAAGGTAAAATTTGCCCAAATTTAATATACTTTGGATCCTGTGCCCATGTCTTGTCATCAACTCCCTTGATGTACTGCTGCACACTTCCTTCACCTTTTTTTTTTTTTTTTCCTATATCTGCCCTCCTCTTTTCGTATTTCTTTCATCCTTCCTGGCACTTCAGGTGGCTCAACACTTAGTGCCAAGCCTTTTATTTCCTGTAACACAAGAAACCATTTACGGTGGTGGGTGGTGACCATATAGCCCGGCAATGGGGTGATGTGAAGCCTGCCGTGCTGTCCCTGCTAACTGGGTGGAGAGACAATATCGGTGTCCATCCAGGAACCAAACCTCCTCACTCTTTCCCGCGCCTCGATGTGGCAAAGTACTGTCCACAGCAAGGGGGCATCGGCTCACTGCATGGGTTGGCTAAAGGTCAGTTGCTTACCTGTGGTTGACGGGTCTGCTCGGCCAGACTGACCGAGATAACTCTACAACAACAACTCTTGTAGAAACCCAGCCCATTAATTAGTGGGAAATGAGTTGGGGTGAAGGCGATCAGGATGATGGAAGCAAATATTAACTTTGTTTTATTGATGATCATCAGTCTGATAATGACGATAGTGATGATTATAATGATGGCCTACAGATACATAATTGCCGACCTTGTAATATGATGGACATGGAAAATTTGGTAAAATGATACTAACCGTGAATATGACTACGATTATCAGTTAATTGCTAATGATGTTGATTTCCTGCAGAATCACACAAATAACACTTGTCTTATAATGGTGATGAAGATGATGATGGTGGTGATACGAACCCTTCAGCATTTCTCGTTTTTGCGGATAAAGAACTATTGTTTATATAGTTTCATTATGAGATGTGATACATAAAGTTGTCCTATAGAGCGGCAAGGCGTTGGAGGTAATTGTTTAGAACCTCAAATGGACTAAAGCGCTGAAGCTGAAGTTCTTAAGGCGTGTACGTGAGGTGAGATGGGTTTAAAGAGACAAATGACAGGGTAAGACAGGGGTGTGTAAGGTGCCGTAGTAGGATGGGAATAGCTGATCACGGTGTCTTGTAAGTAATGTTGATGGAATACGTGCTGAGTGAGTCAAAAGGAAGATATACAAAATGGAAAAGAAGGGAATGAGATGAAAGGAAAGCCAAAGAGATGGGATGATATGTGAGATAATCTAAATCATCGTGGTTAGAGCATTCAAGAAAGTGCAAGAGTGCGACAGGTGCTGTAGAAACAGCAATTTGAAAAGTAATACTGTAGTTTCTGGAGGGCTGACACCCTGCTAGTGTGTGATCTCTAACAGATAAGAACTGAAGCAAATGAAGTAATCAACAGAGTGACCAGCTGTGTTTGAATGTGGATGTTTCAGCTAACTTTATTTTATTTTTTTTCCTATATAGTTTGTGTGACAATACAGTGAGGATAAAAGTTTGATGGTGATTTCTCTTGGTGTTGGGCCCCTACCCTCTAGACTGGGTAAGACAAGACTGTAGAGGACACGCACGCATGCATGCACACACACACACACACACACACACACACACACCTAGAAAAAGAGGGCCGCAAAAAGACCACCCCCTTAGAATAGAGACTAGACCANACACACACACACACACACACACACACACACACACACACAACGAGGTAGCAAGGGTAAGAGAAAGATTCCGCAGTTGATGATGAGATTCGCGACAATATCATATCCAGAGGACACAAGTGACGTAGCAGTAAATATAGTTTTCAAAAGGTTAGAAGTCAGATACATGATTTTACTGTTAGTAAAGCTTCGTTAGGCTGGATCAGGGTGGCTTGTCTACTCATGTCTAGGATATCCGTGAATGTCTTGCAGTCTGTGGTTACCCAACACAAGGTATAAGTCAATGAAACTCAGCCAAAGCTAATTTTGAATCAATGAAACTGGAACTTAACATTATTAATACCCATATTTCCTGTCTTGCTACTTATTTCCTTATGTATAGAAAAATCTTTGACCCTCCCTGTTTGTTCATGGAGATGTGGAGGCGATATTCTTACCACAACTATCACTGGGAAATTCAGAACTCGTGAAGGGATGAAGGGATGGAAGTATCTGTTTCCCTCCAGACTACAGTGTGAGGGAGGGGACGAAGGATATGGCAGATGAACCACCGTACTGATCTACCAAACACATTCTACGTTTCATATAATTTGTAAAAGCTTGAAACGACGATCATTTCTCATTGGGAATAAAATATTATCAAGATGTCTCTCTGTTTGTTCTCAGTATGTATTTCAATACCTTCCGCCCTTTTAAATAATGGCAGAATTGTTAGATGTATTGTTTTACTGATCTCATATAACAATAAAGCTATCTGCCCAGCTCTGCAGAAATGGATGTATGAGAGACAGCGTGGGAGGAAATTTATTAATTAGAGAGAGAGAGAGAGAGAGAGAGAGAGAGAGAGAGAGAGAGAGAGAGAGAGAGAGAGAGAGAGAGAGATGTTGCTAGTTAGTTTGTTAGTTTTTTTTTTTAAATCACAAGCTATTCTAGTAATGGTTCAAAACACATGTTGCTGAACTGACAGGAAACTCATTGTGTTACTATGACTCACAATCCAATGGGTGATTTAGCGTGGGGCGAGAGTGCTGCGCAAAGGTGGCACCGCCCATCACTTGCATATAAATGCGAGGAGCCACCACACCCTCACTGTCACACTGCCTACCCTGCCTTCAACACACCACCTGCAGGTAAAAGTGCCACTCCGGCTCCTGCTTTTGTGGAGTAAGGAGGCTTTGTAACATGTATTTTAGCTATTCGTTTTGTATTATAGGTTGTTCTTTTTTATGTACTTTAATATCGATAAAGATTACGGATATAAAATAACAAGAGCAAGGCATATTCAAAGATACACTGGTAGTGGGTGATAACTACAGAAGCCAACGAGATGTGCCAAAGAGTCAGTATCACACGATCTCCTCATAACTCTGGAGTCCACATCAGTCCAGAGTAATTAATCCTTTACGGCTGATTTATTGGAAAGTTTCAGGAAAGTTAAAAACTTTTCTATCACCATTTCTTAAGTAATATATTAATCATAATACTTATTATCTCCCCAAAATGCTTATCTCTGATTAGAGACTTCCAACTTTCCCAAGGCAATGCACGATGGCCTCTAGGAGAAAGAAAATCTCGATCACTCATGGAGGTGATTGTTCCATATCTCTTCGCAAAGTTTACGGATTCTTGTTGTTACACTGCACAAAGTATGTGCTTGTATGGTCGACAGCTGCCTCCATAATGCCCGTTAAAGGGCCTAAGACCATACAACATGAGAAAGGTGTCTGGAGGTATTTGTCCAAGGATCGATTGTTCCAAGTTTAAGTGACCTAATGAATATAAACGAATGGCCTTGAACCCAATGATATTTGGAAGAAAAAACTGAGCACTTTCATAATGGTATCCACCGTAATGTGGATGCCATAATAACAGCCTACCCATTACCGCCGAGAACGCTGAGTGGTTAGCACCACTGACCGAGTAGCCTGCCCATTACCTTCAGGGTTCGAATCCTTGTCTAGGTAGATGACGTCACTTGACTCAGGTGTTTATCCATCCTTTACCAGTTGACAGGTAAAATGAATCCCTAGGGGAAATAACTATGGTAACCTGGATGATGTAATGTGTTGTATCCCAGGACAGTAGGTGAATAACTCGCCACAGGCTCAAAGGCCCGTGCTACGGAAATGAGCACCGCGGCTAGTCGTCTCTTGACGACTAACCCCACCTTTACATATACGTAGTGAAAGTCGAACAAAGCATACATGGGTTGCATTAGGAGAACTGATAGATGAAACTATATACTTTTAGATAAATGAGGACCTTCGACTGAAAGCTAACTATCTGAATAGTCTCCAGGGGTGAATGAATGAATGACATGAAAGAATGAATTCGTGAAGACAGAGGCATATACGTGCGGGAGTTCTAGTCCCGGGAACTTCGAGTTAATCTAAATATCTATGGCAAAAATTACTTTATGAATCTGAGCAGATGAAACCTCATACAGAATACTGAGAAGAGTTAACATGGCCTCTAGAGTTAAAGGTTAGAAATCATTATCACCGTGAAATGGAAAAGAACGAATGTAACACGTGAAAAAAAAATGTCGATCAAACTTACCCACGTGTAGAAAAAAATATTTGCTTCTCCCGGATGGTATATATCAGTCATGCACCTGCTTTTAAAGCAACTTTATTTTTTTTTCCTTATACTAAAGAACGATGGCTATCCCGTTAAAGTCTCAAAAGATGCCAAGGCTCTGAGAAGGGAGTCAGACTATTTCGAACTGAAAAATCAAAGGAAGAAAAAAGTAATCCATTTAACAATAATTACTAATTACAGCATCATTTTTCAATTACTTGAATAAATTTAGCTCACTCTTTCAAAGAAAAACAGCCGACGATTTTACGTTACTGGAAAGAAAGAGGCCACAACACTGACGATTCCATTGTGGTTTCCTGTCATTTAAATAAAAGCTGCTTCTCAGATCTCCTTTTTCAGAAAACTTCCTGAAAGTTATTAAAAAGAAAAATAAATAACTGGCATTGGAGTATTTAGTGACGAATGTAAGTTTTCCCGTATTTATCCGTTCCTGTCAGTCTCTTGAGGTACGCTTTCCCCTAAGGATATGTTAATTTTCGACTATTCGACCCACCCATTCATTTTGCACACCACACCATTTTTTTTTTTTTACTCCTCTATGACGGTTTCATGACGCCAACTAGGCCAGTCGCTCAAAAAACAAAAAAAAAGTTCTTGCTTTAGGTACTTTTTTAGTCTGATTATTTTTTTTATTTCTATTTTCTGATTCAAAGATCCTTTATATTCGATGATAAAGCATGCAGTATTTCTTCATTTAAGGCTCTAAAAGTATGCAAGCGAATACATTTCTAAAAATACTAAAAATACATTCTGAAAGCTTGACATCTACTAACCTTTACAACTCTGGAATGTCAGTAAAGCTATTTGCTACCATAGTTTTATCCAATAATACAATGACCTACTTAAAAGGAACACTCCCTTGCCGTGGGGGAAAAAAAACGCACTTCATCTTTGTGGTCAGTGGAGTCATGACAGCCAAGTGCAATTATGATAGGAGGTTTCGCTGTTTAGTGTGGCGAAACGTGCTCCGCTTGCAGTCACTCCCGGTACTGGTCCTGCAAAGGGTTGGCTCCCCTATGATAGGTTTCACCAATCCATTCTGACCAAACAGCAACAAATACAGTTGACCATTGTGGTAGGCAGACCTAGCAAGAAAACCTGATATTCTTTGTACGTAAGTCAAAATGTTATTACGGTGGTATGTGGGGGCGCTCACCATCCACTCACTCGATGTAGTGCTGCTTTGGGTGTCTACCCTTTCCTTTCTTCCATCCTTCCTCATCTGTCTTTCCTTCATTTTTTTCTCTTTCTTCTGCCTACAGGTGACTTTACACTCTCTCTTCAGTCTTCCTTTCCTTCATTCTTTCCTTTTCCTTCTGCCTATGGGTGACTACACTGAGTGACAAGCCAAATGGTTTCCTGTACACTAGGAAACCGTTTACTACGCTGGGTGGTAACCATATAAGCAAATTATGGCGCCTGGTGGTTTAGTGGGTAATTAAAGGTGCTCCAGTCGGATTGAGTTTGTGTAGGTTTATATCCAAGGGGTGGTTGGGGTTTATTGCTCACGTAATGCCACTCAGGGATGAGTGATGCTAGTCACTCTCATCTTAAATGTCAGGACCAACTTGCCTAGCCCCAAGTTCCTACGCCCCTCTATGGGGCAACATGGGATTGGATGATGGGTGGATGGATGGATTCGTGTTGTTTTTAAGTGAATTCATGACTCCTCCTTCCCTCGATTTTGTTCCTAATTTGTTCTCTTTGTCCTTTTACCAATTCGCTTTTGTAGGACTATCATGTTTCCTCTTAGTACATTCATCCTCAAATCCACCGAAGTTCTCTCTTACAAATTACTACTGAATCTGTGGTCTTGTTACCAGATCTTTAGAGTTACCCTCCTGTCTTCAAAATATCTTTAATCGGTATGAAAGAGATCAGCGTTAAACCTCTTCACTAGTGTTCTTTTATTGTACTGGCAGTCGACTTTCTTCAGTTAAGGCGAGACTTTTGGGGCCAGAGCGATATGATGTTGCCTCATTAGGTCCACCACTACACACATCTGGAACTTAAAAAAAAAAAAATGTTTTTTCGATATACAAATGGCGGCTGATAAATCGTTCTTGCAGGATGTAAATCAGTACCAAAAATACAAACCCGTCATCTATTACGGCAGCTGTAATAAGCCCAAATTAAATGGCTTAATATTATTACTAAATATTACTCTTTCTGGTCTTCATGGCAGACGACTTTACCTTGTACAAAAGAAAACCATTTTATCAGTTCTGAACCGCACTGCAGTAGTTTACTGGTTTACAGAACTACTTCTTCCTTCTAAGTACGATAGATTTACATTTTCCTTTGTGTGTAATTATCATGAAGTGTGAATCACACGACGTTTACACAACTTGAAAGTTAATTTTGTAAATTATGTTGTAAACTGGCAAATGCGCTGAAGGGACTTTGAACAGTGGCAGATTGTACTGAGCATTCTTTAATGAAATACCAAGAATTCTGTGAAATTTACAGTATACATCTGTAGCATAGTACGTTAATATGCAAGTAAATTACGAAAAAAGGAAATAAGTATGCACACTTCTTCCTTTAGGTGATCAGAACAGTAGGGTATATCTGATTTACTTTACTGGTAGTGTGCTACAATATCTATAAGCAATAACTGTTCATGGTATCTAGCAGATTCGATTCAAATGGAGAAGAGGTACACAAACCACACTATCCTGAGAGCTTTGCGGGTGAGGATGGTGCTGCTGTGGGTGAGTGGGATGTCTGTGAGGGAGATCTCCTACTACACGGGGTCCAGCGTATCAACGGTGTACCGCTGGGTGAGGCGCTGGCAGGATGAGAGCATGCTAGACACCAGACCAAACCGGGAAAGACCATGCAAGAAGACTGAGCAGAAGAGTGGCAAAGATGCAGAAGTGGATGCCAACAATACTGACATTCAGGAAAACGTGGAATATTCTGCATATGCTGCTCAGGAAAACGTGGATTATTCTATGATGTCCTCAGTTTTGCAAGAGAAAGGCACATTGGAGTCTCGGTCAAAATCTGAACAAAAGTGTGACGGAAAGGAAGAAGTGTGTGCCAACACTAAAAGTGCTCAAGTAAACGTGCAAAATTCTCTGATGTCCTCAGGAAGGCAGAGCGCAGGCACGGTAGATACCACACCAAATAGAGGAAAACCACAACAGATATCTGAACTGCAGAGGCACACAAAGATGAATAAGGAGAAAAAGGTTGCCATTGCTAAAAATGCTCAGGAAATATTAGGATATCCTTTCATGCTAAATGCTGCTCAGGAGAACGTAGGATATTCAATCATAGATAACGATGCTCAAAACAGTGCTGAATATCCTGTGATGCCCATGAACTGTTATTCTTGTGCTTTACTGAATTACTCACAAATACCCTACTTTCATTTCCGATTCAACTGCTATGCATGCAGTCTTGATTTTCATACTAATCATAACAGATGGCATCCAGGATCTCAGTAGCATTATTTGTAATGTGAATGAAGTTTTATATATAAATTCTATTCGTTTGTAATGAAACTCACCTTGATACTACTTTTTTTACATTTATGCAACCGCTATATTTTCCTAGTGTCGGAAAAACCGCTTTATTTGATGATGTTAGGCTTCATTTGCCAGACTGAGTAACATTAATGCTGTATATTTTCAGTTGTGTAAATATACCATTGTCACTATTCTTGCATTCCTCACAATTATGTCAGGTAGTTATTATGCAAACACTGATTTCTAGAACGTCAAGAATCCCAAATCATACTAGCTTTCCCCATCATTCCATTTCCAACCGCCATTTGATATTCTCCTGGTAAAGGACAAACCAAATACTCAAATAACATGGAGAAACTGTGATAATTAAGCTCGAAGATAGAGTGTAGGGCCAAAGAAAAATAAGAGTGATGTAGTTAACGTAAATACTGAAGTAAGAATGACGTGAATGCATTAATATGGCTAAGATTAACTTTACATATTTACTCTCAATAGAAAAAAGAAAATATATTCTGTGCTGCATCTTTAGCTTCTTCGCAAGCACACATCAGTTCAATCCATTCCGTGAGTTACAAAACATTTCATAAATATACAGTATACTGTACAGTTGCTATACAAACTAAAGTTTATCACATGGTCTGAAATCTCACTTCACTATTTCGGAACCCCAGCTATGTAAAGGGAGTTTTTGACATAATAATATTGTATCCAACGACAAAAAATAACAGTGATAATATTCGGCAATCCAAATATAGAATAGGAGGAAGATGCAGGCAAAGAACCAAGTAGAAGTATGCCCATTTAACATTCTCGGTTACCCATGACTGCCAGCTGATTAATATTATCTGGCATTAGGTGGATCAGAACAGAAGTGTTGCTCTTATCATGAGGGGATCATTTTACTACTAAAGTGTTGCAGAAAGTGGCGAAGAGGCATTGATGATGGTGACTGATGATGATGAGTGATGGATGATTGGTTGATGGATAACTGACTGATGGATGGTGATGATGAGCGAACAGTGATGTGTTGCATAAAGAGTTTATTTTAGTCTGCAGAGAGTGACTATAACAACCATGAAGGATTAGACGAGGAGGAGAGGGTGATCATACAGTACGGTTGATTATGTGCACTGAAAGAAGTCAAGACAAGAATTAAAGTATAGAAGTAAAGTGAGTTATAGAAGAATGAATCTGTCATGAATTCGCGACATTGTATTTGTATTGGAGCTTGAGATATTGTATTATCATGCGAGTCTAAGAATGTAATGGGAAATCCCAGATAATGTCACGAATTCGCGCGACTGTTAATATGGGAACTCGCGATATTGTATTATTATGCATGTCTACTGTATAATAATTAGTGGAAATTCCAGAAAACTTCGCTCAGCACTCCGATTGGAATGGATTTTCAAAATGTTTGTCATTGTTTTAGGAGTGGCTGTCTTTATGCACAGCCATTATTGTATCATGGAACGAAATTATTGCAGGTTGTATATACCATTCGCCCTGCCCCGTAACTGCCGAGAGAGGAAGCTCCAATCATTTTTCACGCTCATACCCTGTAGCTTGTGAGAACAGAGGCAGATGGTGCCCAGCAGCCACGAGAAACAGACGTATTCCACAGATCAGTGCAAGATGCAGTTATCACCGGAGGCTTTCCCTCATGTATTGGCATGTCTTAGTGGATAGACTACCCAGTCATCTTGCAGCTCTGTGATTCCATATCTCTCCAGCCAGCAGCTCCGACAGCTGGTAGACGTAGCAGAGAGTAATGCAACCTCAGCAGTGTTCAGCAAATCCCCCCAGTCTCGTTGCAGCCCTTGACTCCATATCTCTCCATTTACCAGTATTTTCTTTCTCTTTTGTAGATTCAAGAGGATTAGGTTGCTTGATTGCGTGAGTGAGTGAATTTACTTAAATGTCCATGTAACCTTGGCATTCATTTAGTTGTAATTGACAAATTTACAACTTTCCTTTTGAGCTTAATTATATAAATGTAAAATCGTGTTTCATTCTTCCAAATTGTTCTAAATTTATTAACTCCCAGCTTGCAGAAACTTTTTTTTTTTCACGACTGATAGTTAAGCCAATTCTTTCATTAATAATAAAACCACTCGCGTATCTATTAATTTGATGATAAAGCAATTCACGCAAGCTAGGAGAGGCGAATGCAAGAGCCTGGTTTAGTATTTCTGTGTCCCAGGGTAAATTTTTGTCAGAGAGCAAGGTTCATTCTTTTACTTAGAGGCCGACAGTACCTGTGAATTCAGTAACCCTCAGTGATTATTTCTCTTTGAAGAGAGAGTTTATAAATTTTTCATTGGCAGAGAATCAGCGACGTAAGCAAAAATAAAACTTTAAGACTTCAACCCTATCAGATTTCTGGGCCGGACACATTATGTCTGTGCTAGAGTCTGCCAATCTCAAGCTGGCCCTCATCTTTGCACGATATTGTTCTTTGATCCCTCTGTGTAGATACAGTTTTCATGATGGAATGTTGGTTTTGCTGTAATTTTAAAGCTGAATAGTTGTACTTTATTGTAGAAGGTTCAAAAAAGGACAAAGATAATGAAATGTCAAAATGACGAGTTGAAGTTAGGCAAAAACCAAAAATTTTATACCTTGCCGTAGAAAAATATTTGGCAAAATAAAAGAAAATAATTAAGATATGTAAATCTGGTTTAAACCTTGCAAATCTAAAATAAATTACCTTTACAATAATATATAGATTGTGATAGTTTTTGCATTTTATTGCGTAGTAAATTGAAAGGAGAGATGCACAATTTTATTATAGACTCGGCCAGATATTCGCTTCGTAATCTTTTTCTTTGATCGGTCATTGTAAATACACTTTTTAATGATAGGATGCTGGTTGTGTTATTTTAAAGCTGAACAGTTGTACTTTATTGTAGTTTGTTCAAAAAAGGAAAACAAAGAAAATAAAGTCAAGGTGACAAGTTGAAGTTAGGCAAAAAACAAAAACCTTGCTGTAAAAAAATATTCACCAGGAATAAAGTGATAAAGAAACAATGCCATGAATCAAACCAGCTGTGCAGTACGCACAGAGCAACCATTCCTTGATGTCACGGTCGAGCCTCTGTTATGACGCGAAAACGCGATTTAAGGTGAATATTTTACAAAAGTTTCTTAACCCGCCGAGTCCCGACCTTTTTTTCACGCAGGCTACCAGATCCCGACCGATTTTCAACTTTTTGCTTTTTTGGCTGAAACCTTCGCTTTTGGTGAGAAACATCGAAAATTCATAGTGAAATCGCGATCCTGAGGTAAAAAAATGTTGATACAGGTGTCACTCAACCTTACGTTTTCCTTCTTTTTCAGGGTACCTGGCTAAGAAAACGAACTATGGAAGGGTTGACTAATTCAAGCCACTTTAAATTACGTATTTATTTCATTTATTTGGTACGAATTTATGTGTAGTAAAAGTCTATAATGGTTTTCACACAATAATATAGGCGTTTATAAACATTGTTCACTTACCCAAAACCCCAGTATATGGCACCTTCCTTTACGACATTACCACCTCATCACTTCTGTTTGTTTCTACCTCTAGCTTCTTTGTTTCTTTGTCCTCCACCTCAGGAATCACTTTCACCGTGAATTTCGTCATTAGAGAGACTGTAGGGCAACATACCTTTACTGGCCAGGTTACTGCTAATAGGTGAATTGCCCAGTGTGGGGTGAGAGGGGGGAAGGGGTGGTTAGGAGGGGCCAGGCAGTATCCCTGCTTGACAGCAGGTAGAGGAAGGTCTCCCACATAAGCCTACCAAAAATCACCTGCGAATGTTGAAAAATGTGCACACATTGGGTCTTGCAATTGCATGACGTACAATGTACGTCGTTGGGTCTGTCCACGGAAAAAAGTTGTGACGTACACCGTACGTCGATGGGACTCGGCGGGCTAAACGCGGGTCGTCACTTCCATGACACTCGGGCGCAATGGATCATACTGCAGGGTGTCACTTTTGTGATTCGGTGTTGTTTTGAATTCGCCCGGGCTTTCAGGTGGTGACTTCTATCATCTGTCAGCACTGCCAATGTCCAACAATAGTCAAAGCTGCTAATGTCATCAGTACTCTCATCCATTGTTGACAATTTAGCCATTTTCCCCCATTCTAGACTCCCCTCCCTACCTCCCCTCCATTACCCTCTCGTGTCATCTGCTCAGCTGCTCTGCGCTACGCAAGTCTTCCCCGGATTTTTCCACTGATTTCATCCATTGAAATGACTCCTATGCCCTGTTCTTATACAAAATAATAAATATTTTTTTAAAAAATAAGGTAATTGATAGTGCCATACCGGACACCTGGAATTGGCTAATTATCACTTGCCAACATCCAGTCTGCACTCGTTCGCTAATTTCCCCTGCTTTATTCCCCGTGTAATATGCCGTATGAGTTTTTCTCGTAATATAAATGTATATAAGAAAGGAAGGCAGAAGCCTGAGTGATATTTATATTCACCTGGAACTACCTAATTTATTATGTATTGTCTAGATTTCCTACGACTTATTTCTTAGCATATACATTAGCAGCTGACATTTTCAACTCTTGGCTACCGAGATACATACATCTCAGTTCACTGTCGCCCTTCAACGTCCTTCTGCAGCTTTAGCGCCCATTATAAAAGGCCATGTGACCTCTACCCCTACTAAACATCGTGTGGGAATCGGTAAAGGACTGTAGATGTATATAAGTGTAACAAAGTACTAGAAATAATAAAGTGTGAGTGTGTATATGAATAAGAAATTACAGAATACGAGCGGCGAATTAGCGCGAGTGGGAGGCTCGTAAGCGCTCGTATTTTACATTGCTTTCAAAGTGTTTTTATTTTTTAAGTATGGATTCCAAACTACTTGGAAATCACTGAATAGTGTTTCTAGTAATAATATCAGACAGTGGTATTCATATTACGGGATGTCGGGAAGTGTAAAGTGAAGACTTAGTTACCCAACTTCAGAAGTTTCCACAAGTCCTACGGTAGTCGACTAGTATTTAGAAAAATCCCAGGAGAAAGCTGAAGGTATGTGCCATAAGCATATATAATTATAATATTCTAGGACTAATAACTGATTTTTGGCAAATATTTTTAAAAAGCCTGTCGGAGTGCGGATTTGCCCCACAGGATGGGCACGGCGCGCCTCCGACAACCCGCGGTTAAAGGGTTAAAATGATAATTATAAGCGTCATCAGAATCTCTGAGGTTGGATTTGAAATGGCAATCAAAATCGTCATCGGAATCTCAAAGGTTAAATTTTACAAGTCAAAACTTAGTTAAATTTCCCCTTTGACAAGTTGGCGACCTATTACCCCCATGAAAGAGTTATAGAAGTGAACGGATATTACGGCAACAGAGAGCTCGGCCGATATCATCAGACGTAAGTAAGTTCATGGGTGTGCATAGAAAAGATGATTATATGAATACATATGCAGACAAAAAAGAAAAAAAACATGAATGAACATTATAGAGTGGATTTAGGAGAAATGTACTGTTGGCATCAAACATGCTCATGCTTTTTCTGATAATTTTTCCATGGACTTTGAAAATTAGTGTGGTGAATCTGCAACAGTTGACTCTGCTGACTATCTATTGCCATAATGATATTCATGGTACTCAAAGGACTAATTTTCAGTGTCTGTACAGAGACAAATATTGTAAGTGACGTGACTTTTGTGGCCTGTAATTCAGCCATGTGCAAATTTCTGCCCATCCCTGCTGAAGAAATACTGAAGATAAAGTGACATGCAAAGTATTATAATATTTTTATCTCTGATGATAATGGTATCAACAGGTGGAAAGGTGGGGTAGACAGTTGTCCGGATGCCTGGACATTCAGTAACCTTGGCTTGGGCTTTGTTTAACTAGAAAAGGGCCAATACTTTGGCATTTGACTATGATGAAGAGAGGATTTAAACATGCAAAATGCAAGGAGAATTACAAAACTATACAGAGCTGGGGAAGTCAGTCAATGGTTTCTCTAGGCTATGGCTGTGGATAGTTGATCACTGAAAGCCCTAGGAAAAAGAGTAAGTTAAAATATAATAATTTTAAATACATCAAAACTCAGTTTTGATTACAGCACCTAAACTTGTCAAAAAACAAGCAAAAATATTCTTCAAGTAAATGTATAAAATAAAGTGACATTCATTCATAACAAAAACACCTGACCTTGACAAGGAGTATTTTTCTATCTAATTTCATTTACATGAATGTAACATGTTCTAGTAAAATTATACTAGCCTCTGGACTATGGAATTCCAGTAACAATCATGCTCAGTTGTAAATAAACGGGGTAGCTGCAAATATTCGAAAATATTAATATTATGATGGTGCTGATCACCTAAAATGTGTTCGCGACATGAATCCGATAAATGGTCAGGTGTGGTCTTTAAAAGGGAATGTAATCTGTTGGTAGTTCACAACAACGGGTACATCTCATGAGGCTCAAGGACAAATGAGTGGTAAAGCCTGTGGAGCTGAGCCAAGAATGGAAATACATCAACGAAAAATGCAGTCAAATTCACAAATTGCAGTAAGTATAGGTACTGCTGTCTGTCTATGTAGCTGTTTGATGCCAGACGCAATATCCTCTGAACGGTGGCTTCGACAACAGAGTTCCCAGGCGTTTCTGTTCCTGCTGAGCAAATACACGTTTCCTTATGTCAAATCACCCAACTTTTCATGTTTTTGCACCTAATATCACCATCTCGTTCGTGGTTTCCCTCTTCTTCTCCTACTATCAACCTAATTCTCATATATATACTCATCCATCTCTCACTCCCAAGTAGCTCCAGACAGTCAAACCTCTTCTGAGTGGGTTTCTGTACTCCTCCCACAACATCAGTCTCTACACATTGTTCGCTAATCCCTTCATTTGTCTATCCTTTCCTACACGTCACCTGACTGACTTTTCTGGGGGAACTTGTTTCATCATTTCTCATTCTTGATTTACATCCTTTAAGGACCTTGTACGTTAATGTTACAGCTAATATACTGTCATGTGAAGTGCCCATGAATCCCACGAATCCTTTCTTGCTTCTTGTTGTCCTTAATGCCCCTGCCACCTACTTACCTTCCTGCAAACCCTCATTCAGTTCGTCAACATTTACACATGTGATTCTATGTACTTGGACGTTCAGACTTTACCTCCAGGGACAATTCGTATTTGAGCTTCATTCAACAACAATATATATTTTTCTTCTATCTACATTTTTAAGCTTTCGTGTGTCACATACACTATGAAAGTTATCTAGCAGGCGGTATATCTTCGTCTCTATGTATACCATTCCCACCTGCAAGTATAGGGAGCTGACATTCATTTCTTCCTCTCTTCATAACCACTCATGCACAACATGTCCTCGATGTCACGTCCCATTACTCTACCCGTATACTGTACACCAGTTACTTCCGTTTACATATATTATGACATCTGGAATGTACGCACTCAGTGTACATCTCCGGCCAATAATACTCTTAAATATAAGGGGTTTTAAGCTAAAGGAGCAAGACCCAACCAATATGAATATTGATTATATAGGCTAAATCCTATCATAGCCTGAAAGAGGCCAGGATTCTGTACAGGATAGGGTGGCTAAAACTCTGGGTACAAGCTTTGGATAAAACGATGAACTTAATCCCTGCAGTCAGAGGAAGTTATATTTTTCAAGAATACTGAGGGATGGTTTATTTAACCGCGGAAAGACCTGTCACGCATGCGGAATAAAGAGAATGTAGATCAATCAGTTAATTCAGGGAATGTCTTTTATATTTTATTCTGGTTACATTCAAATGGCATTATTCATCTTAAGGAAGACATCCCTGATAGGTGTTAATTATTTTTACAGGAATTAATCATAATTTTCAGGTAATGCAATGGGCTTGGGATACTGCTTGCTATTCTCTCTCCCGTTCATAGTAAGGGCAGTGACCGGGGGTGCACAGGAGGTGGCTGTGGATGTGGGCATGGATGAGGTGGGCGAGATGGTGGGTCAGGTGGTGCAGCAACACCTGACCGGCTGTCACCTGGTGCTCCTCACCACCACACCACACTCACCACTGACAGCGGCTATTTTAAGGTGAGCATGTTAATGTCTGTCAGCCTAGGTAAAATCAAAAGAATGATATTCTTATAAATTTTGGAGGCCCCAAACATTTTTTTTATATATGTTTATGTGTGCATGTGATTCATTGACCTTTTTTATGACACATAAACTACATACAAATTACTCTGAATGAATAAATGAATGAAAATGTGACATGGCGGCGCAACAGCAAAGGTCATATGCCGCCGAACACGAAAAATGAAAGAAAGAAAAAATATATTAAAAAAAACAATAAAAAGTAAAGAGAAAATCGATCCATAAAACGAACCAACAGTATAAAAGAAACACGATAAAAAGCAAAGTGAAAAACGATGCATAAAACATACCAACAGTAAAAAAGAAACAACCAAAAGTAAAAACTGGGTGGAAAGATAGAGGTTAAAATTAAAACATTATCATTAAAACACAAGCTAGAATATGAAAAAGCTATACATCCTGTGGAGAAGGCCAGAACGAAACACAAAGGAGAAGATGCCTCTCCCCACAGCACAAGCCTCTTCCCCAAGCACCGAGGAGAGAAGGTACGATCCGGTGACGGCTCAGCACCTGGAAAGGTACCGCTGACGAAGGTCTCCAGAACTGGGGCATTCGACAAGATGCCACACAGTCAAAGGAACCAGACAGTCATCACAATAGGGAGGGGGCGCCCTTTCCATAAAAAAAAACCATGAGTCAGCCTAGTGTGGCCAATCTGGAGACGGGCCAAAGCTATTTCCCACTGTCGGGACAGTCCCACATATCCCCCATCACCCAGGTTCCGACGAATGCTGCGGAGTTTGTTCGCCCCTGCTGCATCCCACCTCCTCTGGCAGCAGAAACGGACAGCCTCCACAGTGGCTGCACATAAATCATCTGATGGGACATGGTAAAGAGGAGAGGAAGGGCAACAGGCAGCGGCTTTAGCCAAAGAGTCAGCACGCTCATTGCCCATGACCCCTACATGGGCAGGGACCCAACACAGTTGTACAGAGTATCCTTGCCTACGTAATAAGAAGAGCCACTCCAAGACAGCTGGAACTAGGGGATGTGATGAGAAGCCAGGAGACAAAGCTTGTAAGGCACTGGCTGAGTCACTGGAAATAGTAAAAGAAGCTGGAGGAAAACTAAAAATCAGTTCAGTTGCAACTAATATGGCAGTAAGTTTAGCAGTAAAAACAGATGCAGAAGGAGGGAGACTCCCACCACGGCTAAAATCACGAAAAATTACACCAAAGCCTGTCCCCACACGGGATATAAAGCCATCAATATATACAGGGATCGAGTCTCTGTTGGCAGAGGCATGTTCTATATAATAAGACAAAGCTGCCTGTGAGGAAAGAGAGGCCTTCCTCTCAGGGGAGTAATCATATGGGTGTAACTCTGGGAGAAGCCAGGGAGCCACTCGGGCAAAATGCATAGGGCAAACAGGGAAGGACTAGATACCCAACTCCCCCATGGCAGCCATCGCTCTGTACCTAAATGGGTGTGGATAGTGAGGGTGGGTGTCATAAAAGGGGTGAAGAACGACCTCAGAGACAGCCTTATAACTCAATGAGGCTTGAAGACGGTGAAGGCGGTGCCAACATTGCACCATTAAGGACTGCCGGCGGAGATCTAGTGGCGGTTCGTTAGGATCAACCAGCAGACTCTCAATCGGGGAAGACCGGAAAGCCCCAGTTGACAGACGGATCCCAGCATGGTGGATCGAATCTAGTGGCCTCAGCCGTGCCTCAAGTAGCAGAAGAGTATACCACACACCCATAGTCCGATTTGCTCTTTACTAAGGCATGTATAGTCGGAGCAGGGTGGTCCTGTCAGAGCCCCAAGACAAGTGAGATAGGGTCGGTAGGAGAGACAGGGCACAGAGCCATGATAGTCGTAATGAACGGATATGAGGTACCCATGTCAGTCTCCTGTCAAAAACTAGCCCTAGAAACCTTGTTTCATCCACACATCGCACCCTCTGGCCATAAAACTGGAGGTCGGGGTCAGGGTGAACAACCTCTCAAGCGGCAGAAATGCAAGGCCACCGTCTTTGTTGGGGACAAATGGAAGCCATGCATGTTGGCCCACCGAGAGACCCTGTCCAGAGCGAGCTCCATGCAACGTTCAGCCACGGACATTCTGGATGCAGCATACCATTGAGCCAAATCATCGACATACGGTGTGGCCGACACCCCTTCTGGAATAGAGGACACAATACCATCCAATGCTATAGAAAAATGGGTCACACTGAGAACACGTCCTTGAGGTACCCCTTCCTCCTGAGGGTACGAAGGAGACAGGGTGATGCCAACCCTAATCCTGAATGAACGGTCACGCACAAAATTTAATATAAACAGGGGTAACCTGCCACGTAAACCAGAACAATGGAGTTGTTGGAAGATACCAAACTGCCATGTAGTATCATATGCTTTTTCTAGGTCAAAGAAAATGCACACCAGATACTGTTGTCTAGCAAAAGCATCACATGCTGCAGCCTCAAGACAGACAAGGGTATCTGTTGTTGAGCGACATTTTCGAAAACCAGACTGACACTGAGAGAGACATTCATTCCTTTCTAGGAAATAAATTAACTGTGTGTTGACCATTTCCTCAAATAATTTACACTTGCAGGATGTTAAGGCAATTGGCCGATACTCCAGGGGACTGTAACCTGCCTTCCCCGGATTCTGGAATGGCAGGGCAATAGCCTCACGCCAAGAGGTGGGAAGGGAAGATTCCCTTCAGATTCGATTAAAAAGGCTGAGGAGAAAAGACAGTGGATCGTCATTCACGTACGAAATATCATCCGGCCCTGGTGAGGTGTCATGACGTGACGAAAAGGGCAGATTGGAGTTCTTGATATGAAAAAGGGAGGTTGTAGGTCTCCACATTCCCTGAATGGAAGTCTGGCACCCTTGCCTCCTCTATCTCCCGTTGTCTGGCAAAGATCGGTGAGCTAGTATCTCTTTGACTAACTGCCACAAAGGCAGATGTAAAAATATCGGCCACAGCTGCAGGGTCACCAACAGGCTCACCATTAAACGTCAGCACGGGGAACCTGCCCTGAGTGAATTTTCCTGAGATCTTTCGCACCCTCTTCCACACCTGAGACACTGGCATCTTTGAGTTAACATTTGACACATAAGCCATCCAAGAGTCTCTCCTAGCTTGTTTGAGTACCCGATGAGCCTTAGCCCGCGCCCTTCTGAACTCGACAAGATAATGCTCTGTCCTACATCTACGATAACAGGAGCAAGCTAACTTCTTATTACGTACAATAACACTGCAATCCTCATTCCACCATGTGACAGGTCGATAGCAACATGTACCGGAGGTTTTCGAAACAGCATTTAGGGCACAGAATGCACAACGGAGGTAAAGAACGAAACAGCCTCATCAGTATGCTGAAATCTTCACCTGAGACATCAACAGAAATCAGAGAAGAGAAAAGGGACCAGTCCACCTGGTCCAATCTCCACCTCAGTAAACGGGGACAGGGACTAGAAACTGCTGCAGTAAGGAGGATGGGAAAATGATCACTTCCATGGAGATCCTCCATAACTTCCCAGGTAAAGTCTAGGAGACAGTCAGGAGAGCAGACAGAGAGGTCAATTGCTGTAAATGAGCCCATTTGGGGGTGAAAATGTGTAAATGCCCCAGTATTGAATAGGGCAAGATCCTCATCCTCCAACAAGGATGCTAACTAACTCCCACGTTAGTTAACAAGACAGTCACCTCAAAATGGATGGCGACCATTAAAGTCCCCCCAAAGAAGACAATGGTCTTCTTCTGTGGTGGAGCAAGAGATGCCTTGGCTGGAACAGCGCAGGTAGTGCCATCACGAGAAGGAGCAGGATCGGTAGCGCATCCCACTGTACTGGAGTCCTGAGAGGGGAAGTCCTTATGCAGCTCAACTGGAGTATCAACAA
>JAGKTI010005842.1:17516-43160 GCA_018397915.1 Birgus latro
AATATAAAAACAAGCACCAAAGCAAGCCTGAGGACATCAAATCACCCAGGGGGTTTAGGGTGGGTTCGTGGAATGTGGGAAGTTTGAAAGGAAGAGCAGGGGAAGTTGTTGAGGCATTCAGTAGGAGGTGGGTGGATGTGGCTTGTCTGCAGGAAGTCCGGTACAGGGGTGGATCAGCCAGAAAGATTGCTGGGAAGGATTGCTACTATAAGCTGTTTTGGCAGGGGGGAACTGACGGATATGGGGGTGTGGGTGTGTTGGTTGCGGAGAAATGGGTGGAGTATGTTATGAATGTCATGAGAGTAAGTGATAGGATAATAGTAGTGAAAATTTTGATAGGACGGGTGATGGTTTCTGTTATATCAGCATATGCTCCGCAGGTAGGATTGGATGACGCAGAGAAGGATAGATTTTGGGATGATTTAATACGTGTAGTGAGTGGTATGGGCGATGATGAGGTAGTGGTTCTGGGAGGGGATTTAAATGGTCATGTTGGTGAAGCAGCTCAAGGGTATGAAGGAGTCCATGGAGGATGTGCATATGGTGTGAGGAATGCGGAAGGGGAAAGAATACTCGAGTTTGGGGAGGCTATGGACATGATTGTGTGCAACACACATTTTAGAAAAAGAGTGAGTAGATTGATTACGTACGAGTCCGGGGGAAATAGTAGCCAGATAGATTATTTTCTGGTCAGGAGGGTTGATAGGAGATTAGTGAGGGATGTTAAAGTTATAGGAAGCGAGGAGTGTGTGCAGCAGCACAAACTGTTGATTTGTGACATGGTGCTTAAGGAACAAAGGATGAGAAGGAGGACATATGTACCTAGGAGGAAAATATGGAAGCTGAGAAACCAATCAGTAAGGGATGCCTTTTATAGTGAGATGAGGAGAGTGGTGGCTGAACAGGAAGCCGAAGATAGAGACGTTAATGAACAGTATGGAGCCCTTAAGAACAACCTCTTGAGAGTTACCGATGCAGTATGCGGTTGGACAAGAGGCCCACCAAGACATAAAGTAACTTGGTGGTGGGATGAGAGTGTAGAAGCCGCAGTTAAGGAGAAGAAAAGGCTTTTCCGGGAATGGAAGAAGGGTGGTAACAGGGAGGAGTACTTGGCTGCCAAGCGCAGGGCTAGAAGAGAGGTATACAGGGCGAAGTCTGAGTCACAGAGACTTTTACTTGATAATCTAAATCATGAAGGAAGGAAAAATATGGTTTTTAGGGTGGCAAATCAGATGAAGAGAGATAATCGGGACATTGTAGGCGAGCAGTGTGTGAAGAATGATGAGGGAAGGGTACTGGTAAACAGTGAGGATATTAAAGATGCATGGAGAGAGCATTATAGTCGGTTGTTGAATGAGGAGTTTGATTGGGATAGGGAAGGTTTGGAGCCAGGTGATCCAGTGTTTGGGCCTTGGCCTTTGATTGACGCTGCTACTGTGAGTCAGGCAATAGGCAGGATGCGGGTGGGGAAGGCGGCAGGTGTGTCTGGGTTGACTGCCGAAATGTTGAAGGCCTCAGGAGATATTGGGGTGAGGTTAGTCACTGACCTGATAAATAGGATTATATATGAGTGTGTTGTCCCAGATGATTGGCTGAAAAGTGTAATTGTAAATGTGTACAAAGGGAAGGGTGATGCCCTGGAAAGGGGAAATTACAGAGGTATAAAGCTCTTCGATCAGATAATGAAAGTAATGGAGAGAGTTCTAGAAGGTATGATTAGAGAAAGAGTGAATATCAATGAGATGCAGTTTGGGTTTATGCCAGGCAGGGGGACCACTGATGCCATATTCATTGTTCGACAGCTTCAGGAAAAATATATTGGAAAGAAAAGGGAATTGTATTTTGTTTTTGTTGATTTGGAAAAGGCCTTTGACAGAGTACCTAGAGAGGTGGTGAAGTGGGCAATGAGAAAGCTAGGGTTGGAAGAGTGGCTGGTTAGGGTGGTTATGGCCATGTACGTGGGTGCTCACACTCAGGTAAGGGTGAATGGAGCTTTGAGTGATGAGTTTCCCGTGAATGTTGGTGTGCATCAGGGGTCAGTTTTGAGTCCCTTGTTGTTTATCATGGTGCTTGAAGCCCTCTCACGTGACTTCAGAGATGGACTCCCATGGGAGATGTTGTATGCTGATGATTTGGTGCTGATTGCTGAGAATGAAGGGGAGGCTGAGGAAAGATTTAAGAAGTGGAGAGATGGTATGGGGCACAAGGGCTTAAGGGTAAATGCAGATAAAACAAAAGTGATGATATCTAGGGTTGGTGGCGGTACAATCAGAGGAGAGGGAGAGTGGCCATGTGCAGTTTGCCACAAAGGTGTGGGAAGTAATTCCATCTTGTGCAGTGTCTGTGATAAGTGGGTGCACAAGAGATGTAGTGGTATTAGAGGTAGACTGCGAGATAATGCTGATATCATGTGTGTGGTGTGTCGGGGAGAGCAGGAGGAGATTGTTAGGTGTGAGAGAGTTGAACTTGCAGGTGAGTCTCTTGAGTGTGTGGAGGAGTTTTGTTATTTGGGAGACATGTTAGGTGCCGGAGGTGGGGCTGGAGTTAGCTCGGTTGCTAGAGTAAGAAGTGGTTGGAAGAAGTTCAGGGAGCTGTTGCCTCTCCTGACATTGAGAGGACTCTCCTTACGTGCTAAGGGGTCTTTGTATGCAGCATGTGTTAGGAGTGTGATGCTGTATGGTAGTGAGACCTGGGCAGTAAAGGAAGAAGATATTCGCAGGTTCAAACGTACAGAAATGACAATGATTAGGTGGATGTGCTGTGCATCCCTGCGTGCAAGGCCTGGGGGGGCTGGGCTTACGATAGAAGAGTTGAGAGGTAGGATGGGACTGAAGTGTATTGGTGTTGTGATGAGGAGAGGCAGGCTGAGGTGGTTTGGACATGTGGAGAGGATGGGGGAGGATTATTGGGTACAGAGGGTGAGAGGTGTTAATATTGGGGGAGGGGTTGGGAGGGGTAGACCGAGAAAGACATGGGATGAGGTCATTAAGTGTGACTTAAGGGTTAAAGGACTGAATAGGGAGGCTGCCAGAGATCGAGCAGCATGGAGAGCCGCCATTAGGTGACCAAGGCCGACACATGCAAGCATGTTGGAGCCTTCAAAAATGAGCGAATGAGCGTAACTGGGCCCTCCGGGCCACAACTCTCTCCCATAAGCCCCTCCTACCCGCAACTGGACCAGACCCGAGGTAGCAGTCCGGGTGCATTACTCTCCACCTGGGCCGGCCCTCATCAGACTTGGATTGGGACTTGCACCTCAGCATTCCCACGCACCGGTCCAGCAACTTCCACTGGAATTGCTGGCGAGGAAGCAAACACCAGTTCTTCCCCAACTGCTAACCTCCCCCAGGAGCAGAAACACGGTCACGCCCGCAGGGTAGACCCGTGTGAGGATGTCCACCGGATCCCTCCTACCAGCCCTGGGATTTATAGCAGTCCTGTGGTAGTGCCCGCCAGGCATACCACTGCGGTGTCACCCGCTGGGTACACCGTGGCTGCACCAGATCCCCAGCAGGAGCAAGGTAGTGCCCACCAGGCATGCCCCATCGAGAGCACCCGCCGGGTATCTCTCTCCTGCCGCCCTTGGAGTAAGGGACGCCTGGACAATGCCCACCGGGTTTGTCAGGCAGAGGGAACGTCTGCCGGAACTTCCCCTCCCAGGCCTGCATATCAACACATAGTTATGCAGATACTCCGTCAATTGGCCACTGCCCGCGATCGTTCGCTGGTGGTGCACTTTCTGTGGATTCCTTCTCATATTGCTCTTGCAGCTAACAACACCACTGACCTCATTGCAAGGACTGCCTGCGGACTGGATCTGCCTGCTGTGGATGCTACTAATGTCTTCCCCATTTGCTACAAGCAGATAATACGTAGAGCAGCCCGCTCCCCTATTCTCCATCGTAGAAATGCTGAGAGGACTCACAGTGTGTCTATCCAACATTATGACCACTTTCTACATCGGCCCCATAGATATTGTCGTAGTGGTCTTATGGTTCGTCGACATAACGTGGTGTGTGCCCGCCTCAGACTGGGATACCGACCTGTGTGGCAAGTGGCTGGGGTGGACAACGCACCTCGTTTCTCCTCCTGTAAGCTGTGTGACGCACCCAATGCCAACACCCTTGACCACTGTTGCCTGCACTGTCCACTTGTCTGATTTAATACCACACGGGCTCACATTAGTGGACACTTGTAAACATTTATTGGATGATGATAATCTAGATGTTATTCTCATGCGTCATCCACACTTTGGTGGGTGTTAATTTGTTTTAGCTAGACAGCGTGTCCTGCATGGCACGAGTTCCCTTGTACTCACCTCACATATGCCCACATGGCACTGTAACAGGTTTGTCGCCTTCGGGCATAATAAATTAATCAAATCAAATCAATCCCCTCCATCAGGGTGCCTTGGTAATGCCCGGCTGGCTTGCCAGGATCAAGGAGCATCCTTGGGATCTCCTCTCCCGGCATGGAGTTACAGCAGTGCCCGCAGGGCCCGCCAAGCTGAGGGTGCGAGCTCCAGCTCCCCCTCCTCCACGAAGCTGGAATCTCCCGAAGGGGAGCGAGTCTCTGGCTCTGCCTGACCCTCCTGCGGCCTAGTGGGACATCCCTCTCACTCCCCTACAGATCTAGCGTGTGATGGACGGGACGCAGGGATCTGGTCGGTCCAGCTGCCCCTCTCCCAACGGTCAGCACTGACGGACTCCCCAGGGCATCCAGGCCTCAGGCAACTCCTGACGGCCTCTCCCTCCTGAGGCCATAGCCCTCCACCCGTGAAGGGCACCCCCTCCTCCTCGGGCTCACCCGAGGTGCCTGACGTCCCCCGCACCCCGACCACAGCCAAGGCAGTATGCCAGGCCGCCCGCCTCCTGGCCCTCTTCGGTCCTAGTCCCGAGGACCCCAGTACTCCATAGGCTGCCTCCCGATGCGAGGTGATGCCCCCACCTCCTGACAGCCTCCCTTCTACCCAGGGGTGACATCTGAACCTCCAGAGAGCGTGAGGACGCTCTCTCACACTGTAATGGGGTGTATAAAAGCCCGCATTGCTCAGAGGCAAAGTGGGGATACTCTCTTTGGCTCAGTGGTAACGTGAGCACGTATCAAGTGCGAGGGCCTGAGATCGAATCTCTGCCAGGAGAGTGATTAATTTGTTAAGTTTCATTTTAGTCATTACACTGGTGTGCAGCGGTGTGGGATGTGAGGCAAGGGCCTTGAGGGTTGTATGATGTTGTTGTTGACAGCCTTACATGCTGGTGGTGGCCTCCAGTGCACTACGCTACCATGTGGGTGTGCAAAACTGACCAAATTAATCACTAGGGAGGGAAAAAGAGTGATGTAATGGGGTGTATAAAAGCCTGTGTTCCCTAGAGGCAAAGTGGGGATTCTCTCTTTGGCTCGATGGTAACGTGCGCGCGATTCAAGCGCGAGGGCCTGAGATCGAATCTCGGCCAGAACAATGATTAATTTATTCAGTTTCATTTCAGTTATTCCAACACTCACTCTCCGGCAGTCACTCCCTGTCCTATGTGGGCCTCCTCAACTCCCCCCAGTGCACCCTGAGTGTACCCTCTCCCTCAGTGAACAATTCCCTCCTCACTCCTCCCCAGTGTTCTCACGTTCTCTCCAGTGCTCTGGTGTTCTCCCCAGTGTCCTTGTGTGCTACCCACTATGAGTGAACCCCACAATGATATCCCCAGTGACTTTCCGTAGACCCAAAAACCTACCCCAGGTTCAATGCACGCCTCAGTGATACGAGGGAGAAATCTCTGAAAGACAGGTGTGGGGCAAGAACTTATTGTGTAGTCCTAAGACAGACACGTAGTGTGTCGCAGACTCATCGTACCCAGTGTGCCACTCTGCTATTATATATTGTAACTTAAGCTGTTGTCATTGCATTCTGCAAGTGCCACGTGTAGTATTCCATATTGTATTGTTTGTTTAAATCTGGTCAATATATGTGCTGTACTGCTTTGCCTGTGTTTTTCCCCTGTTCCTTTGGTAAATGTTCTGAGCCGGTCAGGTAGTGAAAGGCCCCAAAAGCTTGTGCCTGTGACTTGTGGTGCAAGGAATCGCGCCCTAAGACACAGCGGTAAACCTGATGTTGAGCCTGTGCACTTACGGAGCAAGAGGTCGCACCATAAAAGCACAGCGCATAACACTTTTTTTCTCTCCATTTTGTTAACACATTTAGCACATTCACCACACACGCTCCACTCTGGCCGTAGGGTCGGAGGATCGAATCCACCCAAGGGTCATTGGTAGACATCAGGAAGGGCATCCGGTCATAAAATGCTACACGCTTCAATCCAATAAGGCCGACGCATGCAAGCATGTTGCAGCCTTCAAAAATGAAACTAAACGAAACGAAATGAACCACACGATTTTGAGTAACAAAGTTTGCTGTTTCAGTGGATTATAGGTATTTGCAGTTTAAATAACAATTTCGTTCATGAATTTCGTTGTGTAGGAAAGTACACATCTCACCGTGAGCCCGGTTGACTACAGACTGACGTATACCCCTCACAGTCCACCATCGCATCTATTCTATGCGGCTGTATCGGTGTCACTTCCCTCTTCAGCACCTTTCACATTTAGTACAAAGAGCATAGTGACATCAATAAATAGTGGGAATTTTAGCCTTTATTACAATACTGTACTAAATATGGCGGTACTGAACATTGCTGTAAGTTCCATTCCGTTGATATCTGAAATACAGACAGGAGCTGCAGACGACGCGACGGTCGGAGCCAGCACCTCCAACCCCCCAAGGTCCCCAAGTACTGCAGGGGGTCCGCTGCTAACACCGAGCAGCTCCAAACAGAAACGGCACACCTGTTCCTTTCCCCGGCGCCCCTCTTATTCCCAACCGATGCCCCGGGAAGGTAGCAGTCGTTCACTCGCCAGGTAAGGGGTGGAGTTTACAACTCCACGCAACACCACGGTATTGGCCATTGTCATACCGGGTATGGGACAGAACCGGCCTCAGTCTGTTTCCCAGTTGCATCCCCGCCACAGGGCTGCAACACAGGCTGTAAGTCGTGTCGGTCGAGCAGGACAGGCCAACAGCTGTCTGCCTCCTATAGTTGTGCCCCCCAGAGCAGCACTGCAGTATCGGCTACAAGCCATACTGGGTTTGAGGCAGGATCGGCCATTGTCTGTCCCTCTGCTGCTAGTCCTTTTCACTCCATGGTACAGGCCCCTAGCTGCACCAGAGCTACAACCCCCTGTGCCACCACAGTGTTGGCCTCTAGTCACGTCCAGCCAAAGGCAGAGCAGGCCATTAGCCGCCCTGAAGCTGCAGTCTCCTGTACCGCTACGGCGTTGGCCACTAGTCACGTCAGGCCAGAGTTTGAGCCGGCCATCGTCCGCTTCTCTTCCACAGGAGATCCTGTAGCCCAAGAGGACCAGTCCCCCGAGCCGTGGCAAGGCCTCACCCGAGGTCGTGGTTCCCTGTGACTCCGACCGTGTGAGCAGCAGCAGAGGCAGAGTCCTAGGAAAAGTGGCAGCCAACGACCAGACCGGTCCACCACTCCCCCAGCCCGAGGTTCCAGCGCGGCGATCCTGACGGCGACGCCGCCCTCCAGCCATTGCCGCAGTCCAGCACCCTGGGTTCCTGTGCCCTGGGTCCCCAGTCACCCCAGGGGTTGCCCCGAACACCAGGGCGCGACTTACCTGCTCCCGGACTCGGTGTCAGCCCCGTCTCCTGGCTCTCTTCAGGCCAAGCCTCTAGCCCCCCTGTCTACGTGTGGGGCCTCAACCAGGGCGAGCTATTCTGTCATTCCTCCAGATAGTGGAACTTACCAACAGCCCCTCAGTGAAAGTGTATCAGGAGGACCTACATAGTGTGTTCTGTTTTAAGCCCAGGAAGTATGTGTACGTTAGTGATTACTTATAGTGTCATAGTGATAAATCGACCAGGAACCCCGAGTGTAAGATATGACTAGCACATTTGTCCTCCTGGCTTAGCATATACCTCGAGTGGAGTCCCGTGAAACCCCCTCAGTGAATGATATACTCCAGTGGCCCACAGAACAATAATATCATAGATTGTGCCATTCCCTTGGTCCAATATAACTTACCCCTCCCCAGTGTACCGGCACACTAGAAACACCACAGTTACCAACAGAACAACAATATCATATTAATCGTGTCATTCCCTTGTTCGTGTAACTTCTCCCCCCCCCCCAGTGTAGAGGCGCGCAAGTGAAACACTACGGAAATACCTCAGTCTCCCCTCACAGTGTATCGCAGCGCGGTAGACTCCAGTCGAGGTAGGCGGTCACCCAGGTCGGTGTCAATAGACACCAGGTGTTAACGTAAATCGTAGCAGTGTATCAGTGCCGTCCAGTGCTATACTCACAAGAGAAATTGTAGCAAGTGCTTTCCTGTGTCTTGAATTGTAAGTGTAATCTAAGTGCAATAAGTGCTGGGTGAATACTACCATAACTTCCCCAAGCCGGTATAGAGACAGACTTCCAGTCAAGTAAAATCTTGTGTTAACCCATCCCCGGGGGGACACACACCACAAAGCCAGCAGAAGAAGTGTGTGCTGGGCATTCCCCAGGCCCTGTCTTCCCCCTTTCTATTATTTTAATCAGCCAACACCCTACTTACCGGGCTAATGTATGGCCCGGCCTTCACTATAGGTGAAGGAAAACTTTAAACTAACTAAACTAAACCATCCCCGGCAAACCCAACATCTCCAGTCGAGGTAGGCAGTCGTTGAGGTGAGTGTCTATCGACACCAGGTGTTAACGTAAATTGTACCAGTGTATCAGTGCCGTCCAGGGTTGCCAAGGTCGCGATTTTCCCGCTGAATTGGGTTAATTTTGTAGCACTTCCGCGGGCAAATTTCATCGGTCACGGGTTGCGTTTTTTGGGGGCTGGTTTGAAAACTCGCGTTTTTTTTTTTTGGGGGGGGGTAGTTTTGCATTAAACACAATCATGACAAAATACTGAGAGAGAGAGAGAGAGAGAGAGAGAGAGTTGTTTAAACATACGGCGGAGAGAGAGACTCTAATTCTCCCATAGGGACCAGTGGGTGCAGCCCGGAAATTCCTGTGGTAAATTAAGAAACAGATTGCATCACGGAACAGTTTAAAATACTCATTTTAAAGCATATATGAAGACATAAAATGATTTCACATCAAACGAAATGATGTTAGCAAATTTCACATATGGCATAATGTACACAGCGAAGAAACAGTGATGATGATCATATAGATTTTTTAATAACACAAGTGTGATGGAAAGTTGGCTCGGGGGGAGACCTGCATGTTGTATTACCTAGTAAGATGATAAGTATATTTCCACAGAATCATTGTTGTTTTATGAGCAATATTGTATTTATGGCAATTAAAGAAGTTGATGTGAATCAATTGATCAAGCCTTAATAGGGCTCTATATATGAATTATTAATATAAAACACTAATTTTGCATAATAAGAGGATTTTCAAAATAATTTTTGGTGTTGGGCTACTTTTGGGCTGATTTTCAGTTGGGTTTCCGTGGGTAGAGCTGGGTGCGACTTGGCAACCCTGGTGCCGTCCAGCGCTATACTCACAAGGGAAATTGTAGCAAGTGCTTTCCTGTGTCTTGAATTGTAAGTGTAATCTAAGTGCTGGGTGAATACTACCATAACTTCCCTAAGCCAGTATAGACACAAACTTCCAGTCAAGTAAAAGCCGGTATAGAGACAGACTTCCAGTCAAGTAAAACCTAGTGTTAACCCATCCCCGGCAAACCCAGCATCTGATGTATGTTAATTGATGTACTATTGTTTCTGGAAAGATATTTGTAATACATGTGTGCAACAGTTACTGCCTTGTGTTTGTGTCCAGTTCTTTCTTTGGAAGTGCTGACCCGGTCGAGAATAGGGACCTGCTGTAGCCTGCGTATTTGACGAGAAACCGGCTCCAACCACTTTTCCTCGCCTGCAGCCCCCACCGGGAGCAGGACCGCGGCGACGCACACCGTGCTCGCCGGGGAGAGGGCGACCTCCATGCTCCTCTCATCTGCAGTCCCAGAGCCTAGTAGAACCGCGGCAGGGCCCATCGTGCCCGCCGGCAAAGGAACAGCCACCGTGCTTCCTGAAATACAGGAGTTAGGGGTTAGAGCCACCAACCACCCGGCCAGCAGAGCAGACGACACCAGCTCCCCCAACCCCCCCCAGATCACCAGGAGATTACCGCCAGTGCAGCGCGGCTGGGAGCTGGAACGGCCTACCTGTCCGACTCCCCGGCGCCCCTCTTGTGCTCAGATGAGGGCTCGGAAAGTCCCTCAGCTGCTAGTGATGAGAGCTCACTGATACAGGCCATAGCCATCCCAGAGCTCACCTCCTCGGCGTTAGCCACGAGCCACGCCCAGCCTAACACAGTGTAGGCCACGGTCCGCCAGGGAAATAGGCCCAACACAGTGCAGGCCATAAGCCGCCAGGAAAATAGACCCTACACAGTGCAGGCCATAAGCCGCCAGGTAACCAGGTCTAACACAGTGTAGGCCACGAGCCGCCAGGGAAATAGGCCCAACACAGTGCAGGCCACAAGCCGCCAGGAAAATAGACCCTACACAGTGCAGGCCATAAGCCGCCAAGTAACCAGGTCTAACACGGAGCAGGCCACGAGTCGCCAGGGAAGTAGACCCGACACAGTGCAGGCCACAAGCCGCCAGGAAACCATCTCCCCCTGTGCCCTCTCGATGCCAGCCACGAGCCACATCAGACCAAACACCGTGCAGGCCACCAGCCGCCAAGAAACTAGACCTAGTGCAGTGCAGGCCGCAAGCCGCCAGGCAGCTATCCCTACGGCCCCGCAGGCGTTGGCCACGAGTCACGCTTGGCCCAGTACAGAGCAGGCCACAAGCCGCCAGGAGAACAGGCCCAGTACAGAGCAGGCCACAAGCCGCCAGGAGAATGCCCTCCCCGTAACCCACCAGGCGTTGGCCACGAGTCACATCGGGTCCGGAGTAGAGCTGGCCATAGTCCGCTCCCCTCCTACGGGAGTACCAGCCGTCGGAGAAGGCCCCACACCCGAGACGTGGCAGAGTCTCACCCAGGACTTTGGTTCCCTGCGACTCCACCCGGGTGACCAGCTGTCGGACCAGAGCCCCCGTAGACCTCGAGGCTGCCGCCGAGCCCCATCCACCACTCCCCCGGGCTGAGCTTCCCGTGAGGCCTCCCTGACGGCGACACCGCCCTCGAGCCGTTGCCGCAGCCCAGCCGCCCCGGGTTCCAGTTCCCTGGATCTCCTGCAGCCCCCAGAGTTGCCCCGCACACCAGGGCGCGACCTACCGGTGGGCGAGGTCTCCCGACGACGCTCCCAGATCCGACGTCAGGCCCGACTCCTAGCCCTCTTCGGGCCGAGCCCTTAGCCCCACGGCCACGCGTGTGGACCCTGCCCAGGAGCGCGCCACTCCGTCCCTGTTCCCTCCTGACGGAGGAATCGCCCTGGGCCCATCAGTGTCGCCCAAGTGAGTGGACTATCGATATATATGTGTGTGTACCCGTAAGCTCAGTTCTAGTGTGCATCTGCAGGATCTTACGAGTGATTCCCTACCGTGTGTCCTCAAGTGAAGTGACCAGGAACCCCGAATAAGATTGGACGTGCCGGTAGATAGAACGAGGCCAGACCTATATCGAAAGGTAGAGTCCTGTTGCCCTAGACCATCTCAGTGACAACCTGGACCTCCCCCCTGTGTATCCTTGTGTCTTGTGCAGGTGTTTACGCTCCCCCTCCCCTGTGTTCAGTTAAACCTGCACCAGCCCCTTGTACAAGCTGCGTGGCCGACCCGGGCATACCAAATACCACAGTCCCCCCCCTGTTAAATACCTTTACGGGCGACCCTACCTGTAATAGATTCCCGGCCGCCAGTTACCTGAAGTACAGGTGTAAAGTAAGATATACATGTATACAGTGCCGTCCAGTGCTATACGGGTTTTAGAGATTGTGTCAAAACCATTCCTGTGTCTGAAGATATAAATGTGTTGTATGTCACACGAGTGTCGGGTGAATAGTACCATACTTAAACAAGAAGGTAAAGTGACAGATAACAATTGTGTAGTGTTCACTTCCCCCCCCCGGGAAATCCTTTGTAATATCTGTGATGTATTATTGTCCTGTGTCTTATGTTTAGAATACATGTGTGATATCCACTGCCTTGTTTTTGTTTCCAGTCCTGCTCTTAGGAGTTACCTCCCGGTCTAGAATAGGGACCCGATTTAGCCTGCGTATTTGAGGGTGAGAAACCGTCCCACAAATACGTAGCATAACACTTCCCTCATCTGTTAATCCTGCGGCACCCGCCGAAGGTCACACCCCTTGCTCGCCTCACTCCTCCAGAGGCCGAGCGGGATGCCCCTCCCGCTCTCCCCATACCCCAAGGGCAAGGGCCAGAGCCAACTTCCCAGCGAAGTCACTGTTGGAATAGCTCTGGGGCGGCCCTATTATAGTGAGCCTGGTACACTCACTGCAACCAGCGCCCCTACGTCGCCCGTTGCTGTCGGACTCCCAGAGAAGGAGAAGCCGCAGGCAGCCCCTGTCGGACTCCCGACGGAGGCGAGACCGCAGCCCCCAGTCACCAAGGAACGCCCCCAGGACTCCCGGCCGAGACCCCCCAGACCAGCCGGCAAGCCGTCCTCCACCAAGGGTAGGCGTTATTTTTTGTGGGGCTACTCGCTCTATTCGGGCCCAGCCGCGAGGGCCGACGCACCTACAGAGGTCGCTCCAGCGAATGGCCTCCCTCTACACCACCCGGCAGTCCCCACCTGACGATCCGGCATACGACTGTGGTCCCGCGCCCCTACAGAGAAAGCATACCTGACGGAGCCCCTCTGCTCCTGAGCATCACCTGCAGTTACCCTATCACCCTTAGTTACAAACTCCAAATCCTTTTCTCCCATAGTGTGTGTAATCCATCACAATGTATTGTGCCCAGCTACTGTATTCTTTATGGTAATATACGTGTAAGATTGGTTAGCCTGTGTTTTGAGCCCTGATCCTCGGGACCCGCTCTTGGAAAGAACCCAAATCAGACCCTCGTACTCAGAAAGCAAGGAGTTCAGCTCTGAGTACGTGGCACAACAGTCACGCCTCCTCTTCTGTGAGTATTATGCGAACTTTAATCAGTTGCCTGAATTTCTAAGAGCTTTCACTTTCCTCCCCCCCCCTCTTTTCAGCATTTGTATATCTTTAGTTTCTTTCTGTATCGCCTGCGGCCTCGGTTAAACAAGAGGTTCCCAATTATGCCATATATGACTTGTAATTTTATGTTGTTTCTGCCGTATATATTGCGCAGTATAGTCAATGACACGTACTAATTTAGCATAGTTGACAGCAGGGTGACCAGATTTCTCTAGCAGGAATATGCTAGACAGCAGCTGAAATTATGCTAGATTGGCAAAAATAATGCTAAATCTTTTGTTGCTCTTAATACGTTCAGTTTCTGTTATGTTTTATGATTAATATAGTATTATTTCTACGTTTTTTAACTGTATACAGTATGCACTCTTATAATTATGAAAGAAGTACTTTAAAATAAATAATTACTCAGGTTCTAAAAGTTTATTTGACAAATATTTGTGAAACATAAGCTGAAACTCTTCCTACCACACTTCGCACTTAAGCGCTGCAACCTACAGGAGGCACTAAGCAGTAGAGAAATGATGGGCACTGAACCTGCCGCAGCCTGAACAGACGGCATCCACAGACTCAACTGAATAACTGACTTTAGTCAGCCACGGCGCCACCCTGGGTCCCTGGCCCAGCGCCTGTGGACCCGTACAGTACACTTCTACCCTCCTCCAAAGCCCGTGATTTCCTGCTCTAGGTTTGTTAAAAGTATGGACTTTCACAGTTACCATTAATCATATTATACTAAACATGTATCCTGGTCTTCAATCCAGAAACTACCGCTTGCCACGAGTGGTCAGTTATTATAATCATGCTAAAAATTGTCCTAAACTTATTAGATTATGCTAAAAATACGCTAGATTTGATAACATGCTAAATTTTATGCTAAACAATTTTCTGAAAAAATATGCTAAAATTAGCATAATTATGCTAAATCTGGTCACCTGGTTGACAGGTTATGTAAAGTATTTCAATCATTTTGGGAAGTGAAAGTAAATAATTTTGCTGAACAGCCAATAAACACAAAGTAGTTTACTTATTATTTCTTCATAACGTTGTCGTAAATGGAAACGGAAAAATATGATGTTCAAAATAATCATTTACACAACCCGGAATGGAAAACCCGACTACGACTTCAGACGTGTGTTTGTTATTGTAAGTATTCAGTTTACATAAAGCTCAAAAAATAGATCAAGGGAGAAAATTGGCAAATATGACTTACTCAGTCATTGAAAGAGCATGCAATAAATTGATAACTGGGAAAACTTTTTGGAAAAGTGTTGCTTTGCCAAGTAGGTTGTACTAACAGGAGCAGCAATTATTCCTTGGACTAAGAAAGATATAGTCTATCTATTGCCAGACACTATAATCCCGTAAGAGGTGGCCATTTGACTTTGAGTTATTTATTTTACGGGGAGGGGCACTAACCCTCCACCAACCCACTTGTTGACACGTAGGGAGCACGTATGGTTTGGTTATATGGTTACCACCCAGCGTTGTAAATGGTTTCTTGACTTACAGGTAACCATTTGGCTTGTCACTCAATGTAATGCCACCTGTAAAGGAAAGAAAAGCAGTAAGAAGTGACAGGAAATATAGGAAAAATAGGAAGAAAGGAGGGCAGGCACAGAAAAAGAATGATAAAGGCTAAGGAAAAAGTAGGCAGTACTACATCAAGTGATATAGAAAAATTACAAACAACAGAAAATTCAGTTTGGAGAAAAATATTAAATGCACTGAGCTACGCACCACTTGTTACGCTACAAGGAGAGATAGGAGCGTCATCAGGAAAGTATAGGGATATGAAAATAAAATTAACATGTAAATCATATTCTGCAAGAAAATAATTCATTAGTATTGGTGTTTTTAGAAGTATATGAAAATAAAAAAGGAGATGCATGGATAAAAAATACTCAGAAATTTATCAATCGATCTATTGCCAGATGCCCCAATCCTGCACGGGGTGCCACAAACAAATCACCTCCATGTCGCTCTGTCCCCCGCCATTTCACTACCCCGCTCCCAGCTCACACCCCCCTCTCTCATGTACCTCTCCACTCCATCCCTCCATCTCATCCTCGGACTCCCCCTCCCTCTCGCCCCCTCCACCTCACACATACACTCTCCTTGTCAGTCTTTCACTCTCCATCCTCTCCACATGCCCAACCCACCTTAACGTGTTTCTCCTCTTGCTTCCTATCACATCCACAACCACACCACAACGCTCCTTCACTTCAGAAATACATGAAGGAAATCAACCTAGGAAATACTAACCAACTGAAGAATTTGAAAAAGGATGAAATAAAGAAGAGAGTAAATGAATATGAAAAAAAAATGTTGGAGAGAAGAGCTGACAAACAAATCCTCAATTATTCTTTATAAAGAAAAAATTAGACATTAACCTGCCGAGTCCCACCAACGTGCGACGCACGTCGCTACTTTTTTCCACTGACAGACCCAACGACGTGCATCGTACGCCAATCAGTTGCAAGGCCTATTGTGTGCACATTTTTCAACATTCGCGGGTGTTTTTTGTAGGCATATGTGGGAGACCTTCGTCTACCTGCTGTCAAGCGGGGATAATGCCTGGCCGCACCTAACCTCCCCTTCCCCCCCTCCCCCCACACTGGGCAATTCACCTGTTGGCAGTAACCTGGCCAGTAAAGGTAGGTTGCCCCACGGTCTCTCCAATGACGAAATTTATGGTGAAAGTGATTCTTGAGGTGGAGGACAAAGAAACAAAGAAGCTAGAGGTAGAAATAAACAGAGGTGATGAGGCGGTAATGTCGTAAAGGAAGGTGTCATATACTGGGGTTTTGGGTGAGTGAACAATGCTTATAAACGCCTATATTATTGTGTGAAAACCAATTTAGACTTTTACTACACATAAATTCGCACCAATTAAATAAAATAAATAGGTAATTTAAAGTGGCTTGAATTAGTTAACCCTTTCATAGTTCATTTTCTTTAGCCAGGTACCCTGAAAAAGAAGGAAAACGTAAGGTTGAGTGACACCTGTATCAACATTTTTTACCTCAGGATCGCGATTTCTCTATGAATTTTCGATGTTTCTCACCAAAAGCGAAGGTTTCAGGCAAAAAACAAAAAGTCAAAAATCGGTCTGGATCTGGGGGTAGGCTGGGTAAAAAACCGGTCGAGACTGGACGGGTTAAGGAAGAAAAATTTTATGACAACACACAGGACTCTATACTGCTGTACAGATGTTGCTTGAACACTAAAATTAACCTGGAGAGCAAGGTATATTGGTGGAAATACGTATTGTGAATTATGTAACCCAAAACAAGAAGAAACTCTTCAACATTTTTTTAAAAACTGTAATGCATTAAAAGATATAAGAAATAAATATGAGGTAGAAGAAGACAGTTTAGGGAACATACTAGTACTTCCATATGCAAAAGAAGATGCAAATAAAGTATTCTACCATTACCAGAAATACTGTACCTGTGTGAAGTATGGAACTATAGTAAACATATTTTGAAATACTGTATTAAAAAACTAGACCGAACAGCCCAGTGCTGATTCAAAAGCAGTACTGGGCGAATACCATCTGATCTGATCCAACTCATTAATGAAACTGATATAGAACAGCAGATTAAAGTTAGTGTAGTATTTATGATTTTAATGGCAACAGAGTAGACCTAACTGAATATTACAGTACAGTACATGTCTCTATGGTTTGTCAAGATATTTCGTGTGAGAAATAATCACATTGCCTACGTGTTTGGGTACTTCTACGGTTCTGGGCAGTCAAACACCTTAAATAGGCTGGGTAGGTTTAATTAGGTTTGATAACTTCCTAGTGCATTAAGTAGGTTTGATCAGGTTAGATTAGAAAAGAATAACCTTGACTGTCTCAAAGTTCAAATTTACCCATATTTGAAGCAGAAAGGAAATAGTTGTAGTTATAGACTAAGTTTTTATTACCCAGTCATTGCTTCTAGTGTTTATCATTTGTCTCAGTTCCTGCTGAAGTTGTTAACTTCCCTTTGTTTTGGCATTTGATCTGGTATAATGCACAGGAAGCTTTCCACTGGAAAATTGCACTTTTTATTGTTCTGAATATCTTTGAATTCTTGAGGAGGCTGCTTCAGCTTTCTTATTCAACTCAGCTGTTCAGTAATATTGGTCTCTTGTCAGGTTTCTGTGATCCAAGCCTGATTGCATGACTTATTAAGTTGTTTACTCTGAGAGTGTTTGATGCAGTCACCTGTATGGTTTAGATGTCGCATTTCATTTGTTCTTCACATGCCAATGCTTCATCTGGTTCGAGAAGATCATGTTTGATAAGGTAAACCTTACTTTTCTTAATTCCAAAGGCCTCAGCGACTTGTTCCTTAACTGCCTTCAACATGTCTTTGATGATTTGTGACGTATTCCCATATTTCTGATACTTGTTTTGAAGAGCTTGAAGTTTTTGTCTGATGTCATCATCACCTATCCCTCCTTCCTCTCTCTCCTCATAATGAGGTGATGTTTCACCACTAATGTTCAGTTGAGGTGTTGTATCCTGTGTCACTACCATTTCTGGGCGAGATTCTGAGCTGTCTCCTTCAGCTACATCTTGTGTAGAACTAATGTTTTTCCCCTTCGCCTGAGTCAGTGGTTTATTCTTACCATTGTTCATTGAGGCTATCACCCTGTAGTGACATCCATCACAGAACCACAAGGCATTGGATTCTTCATCCCTGGCATTGTGAAGTTCCCTTGTTAGCTTTGTGCACCTTAGATGGAACCATTCGCCCAACAACTACAATGTATTCCATGTGAGTTCTGCCCAATGTTTTTCTTGCAGGAAGGGCATTGATTACCACCATGTTTGTTTGCATGTTGGTGAGGGTTACTAGGCTGACCTCTGCTATTATTACCTCTTGTATTTCTGCTATTTGGGTACATTTTGGTGAGTATTTCAGATAATATTTTGGAGGCGGCAATAATTTAAGCAAGGATAACATAGTGATCTGCAAAACCTGAGAATTTATTGGTGGTTTGATGATATGAAGAGTCTGCCAGCTTTCAGATTTAAAATTTGAAAAGTTGTAGTTAAGGAAAGCTGTGATACAGGTGGAGATGGAGGCCTGCAAATATCTATATAGATCAATAGCGATCGCGTGGATTTTATTGGTAAGTCTATAGACCACAGCAGCCTGATTCACTAACATGTTCATAAGGTGAGGAACCTCCACCCTCTGCCGATCTAAAGAATTCACGGTGACCCTATAAAAATCCCACATCAGAGCACTCTTAGAGTGTAGTCTGACAGTCTGGAGCAGTGGTTACCTTGGTGTACTGAAAATACTTGAATTGGTTCAGTGTACACGGACTGAACAAATAGATATACTATTAGAGCAAAGTTGCCCCAATCACCTGAGAACCCTTGACTTATATTTAGTTCAAAGTAGACTACTTGGATGATTAGACTGTTAACTAAACTGGTTTAGTTCTGTGGAGTAATCAGCAACTAACTGAAATTGATGTACCGTAACTGTACATAACCTCCCCTAACCAAACCTGACAAAACAATACTGTATTAATGTAGATGTCATAATGGGCAGATAACCTGACTTAACCTATCCAGACCTACCTAACATTATTGTAACATAGATGCCATAACAGAGGGAGATAGCAGTCTTACATTCGTGTTACTGGAAGAGGCTCATTACCGAGCCTGTGACTTCAGCTCTATATCTGTCAATTTGTCTGTCTGTAAACAGACTCTATAATCCTTTAAGGGGTGGTCACTTGCTTGTGAGTTAGTTGTTTTATGGAAAGGGACACTAATCCTGTGCCAACCCACCTGCTCACATGTAGGGAAAACGTATGGGTTGGTTAAATGGTTACCACCCAGCGCTGTAAATAATTTCTTGGCTTACAGGAAACCATTTGGCTTGTCATTCAGTGTTAAGCCACATGAAAAGGAAAGAAGAATACAGTGATAAAACGTGACATGAAAGGTGGGAGAAATATAAAGAGAGGGCAGAAACAGAAAAAGTAATAAAGGTGAAAGGAGAAGTGGGTAGCACTACGTTGAGTGGATGATGGTCACCACCACCTACCTCCTAGCTCTATATCCTGGCAACTTTTTTGATGGTGGCTAAGTGAGGTAGATGTCATTTTTGCATTACAGTATAATTAAATTTTTGTTCATGACTTTCCCAAAATTTATCAAGCCTTCTCTCAAATACTTCCACTCTTTTTGATATCACTGCAGTCTCTGGTAAATCATATCACATGTTTACAACTCTGCATGGGAATGAGTACTGTATTTTCATACATTCAGTGTTGTTTTTGTCTTATATAAACTTCATTAGGTTATCTTCCACCAGCAGAAACACTCTGTCACAACAGCCTATGTCATATCTTCCATATAATATTTTGTATGTTTCAGTTAAATCTCCATGTGATCTGTAAGCTAACGATGGCAGATTTAGTATTCTTAGTCTCTCCTCGTATGGCATCTCTCATCTGTGGTAGCAGGGTAGCAGCCCTGCGTTGAATCCTTTCTACTGTTTTTATATCTTTCACCCGATATGGATTCCAGATCTGGTTAGCATATTAAAGATGAGGTCTCACAAGTGCTGCATACAGAGATTTGAACATTATCCAAGCAAAGGAAAGCCCTCCTGATTATGCGTATGTTACAATCTTGTTTCCCTTGTTTATTTTTTCTGCTAAATAATCAGAGAAAGCCAGCTTGTTATCAGTAACAACTCCTAAGTCCTTTTCTGAAGAACATTTATCCAGGTCTGCAGTCATTTTGTAGTTGTGCTCCTCAATACTGCTCCTTCCAATTATCATGGGTTTTAACTGCTCTGGATGAAAATTTAGAAACCATTTTCTGTCCATTCGTGCATGTCATTTAGATCTTCCAGTAACTTTCAGCAATCTTCTTCACTTTTAATTGTCCTGTGTATCTTGCGAAAGTGGATATATGTGGAATAACTGAAACTAAATGGTGAGGTGAGAGTGTGAGAGAATGGGAGTATGGATGGGGTGTATGTGTGGGAGTGGGTGAGAATGAGAGGGCAAAAAAGGGAGTGTGTATTGTTGTGAGCAACAGGTGAAAGGAGAATGTAAGAGAGTATGGATCAGTTGGGTCAAGGATTGTGTGGGTAAGAGTGAAAGTTGGACTACAAATGTGGGCAATTGTGTGTGTGTATGCGCCAACGCAAGATCGTGTAAGTAGAGTGAGAGAAGAGTTTTGGACAAATGTGGAAGCCTGCTTGGAAAAGTTTGAAAGGAATGAGAGAGTGCTTCTGACTGGAGATATGAATGAAAAAGTAGGGAATGAGAAGGTGGATGGAGTGGTTGGTGAGTGGGGTGTGCCTGCAGAGATGGATGAGAGTGGCAGTGCTTTAGTGGACATTTGTGCTGGGAGGGGGTTGGTGGTAGTTAATACCCTCTTCAGGCACAAAATGATCCATAGGTATACATGGCGAGTGGTGAGAAGAGAGGACAGTGGAATGAATGAATGGAAGGCAATGATTGACTGTGTGTGGATGAAAGGATGAGAAGATGTGTAATGGATGCAAGAGTATATAAAGGTTGGGGGAGTGGACTTTCTGACCACCACTTGGTGGTGGGCAGAATCAGAATCCAAACAAGATGGAGGAAGAGAAGAAGGGAAGGACAGGAGGAAGTATTTGTTACAAGGAGGGTAGAAAAGTTACAAGAGGGTGGAATAAAGGCTGAATATAAAAGGGAAGTGGAGGAGCAATTGGGTAAATATAGATTGGAGCAGATGGGGGACGTGGAAGGTGTGTGCAAGGTATTTACAGAAGAAATCTGTGCAGCATGTGAGGTGGTGTGTAGGGTGAAGAAAAGACGAAAGGGGGTTCAGGGAACAGCATGGTGGACTGAAGAGGTGAGAGAGGCTGTGGCACAAAAGAAGAAAGCATATAATGAGTGGATGAGGAACAGGGGCGACAAAGAAGCTGAGAGACGGATGAGAGAGTTATATGTAGTGAGGAGGAGAGAGGTGAAAAGATTAGTAAGAGAGAGTAAGAAAAGAGTGGATGAGGAATTTGGAAGGAATTTGAGTGCATAGTGGAGGGAATGTAAGAAAATGTTCTGGAAGGAGGTAAAGAGAGCTAGACAGGGTGCCAACGAAGTCAGTGGGGGTGTGAAAGATAAAAATGGTAGATTACTAGTGGAGAAGGGAGAAAAAGTAAACAGATGGAGAGAACACTTTAATGAACTGTTGAACATAGAGAATGAAAGTAATGCAAGTATAAGTGGTTGGGGAATGGCAAGGAGAAGGAGGGTTGTGAGAAGAGAGGAAGAAATCACCAGGATGGAAGTGATGGAAGCAATGAAGAAAGTTAAAATGGGGAAAGCCCCAGGAATTGATGGAGTGTGTGGTGAAATGCTGAAGCATGGGGGAGAGATAGTAATAGAATGGATGTGGAAAGTGTGCAGATTGGCGTCGGAGGAGGGTAGAGTCCCGGAAGATTGGAAGTCAGGTATAATTATTCCTCTGTACAAAGGAAAAGGGGAAAAAGCAGTGTGTGGTAATAATAGGGGCATTTGCCTTCTCAGTGTAATAGGAAAAGTATATGGCAGGATACTTATTGACAGAGTTAGGGAAATTACTGAGGAATTAGTTGGAGAAGAACAAGGAGGGTTTAGGAATGGAAGAGGTTGTGTAGACCAGATATTCATTCTTAGATCTTTAGTGGAAAAGTTTCTAGAGAAGGGCAAGAAGTTGTATGCAGCCTTCATGGATCTGGAGAAAGCATATGACAGGGTGGATAGACAAGGTTTGTGGAAGGTATTAAGAATATATGGAGTGGATGGGAAGTTGTTGAAGGCAGTGAAGAGTATGTATGAGGGTGCTAAGGCTGCAGTGTGTGTGAATGGCAAACTGAGTGAATCTTTCCATTTGAAGGTTGGATTGAAACAAGGATGTATCATGTCTCCATGGTTGTTCAGTCTGTATATGGATGGGGTTATAAAAGAGATACAAGGTCGGGCAGTGGTTGTTGGAGCGGCCCTAGTGAGAGAGGGCAGTGTTTGGAAACTCCCTGTACTGTTGTTTGCAGATGATACTGTGTTGTTGAGCGAAGACGAAGGGGAGCTGCAAGGCTTGGTAGATGAGTTTGGGAGAGTGTGTAAGAATGAAAGTAGGGAAGAGTAAAGTGATGGTCTTTGAGAGAAGTGAAGTCAGTGAATGTACAGTGCGATTGGATGGGGACGATATGGAGAACGTGAGTGCGTTTAAGTACTTGGGTAGTGTGATGAGTAAGGATGGAAGTCTGGAGGGTGAAGTGCTTGAAAGGGTGCAGCAGGGAAGAAAGGTTGCTGGTTCCTTGAAAGCAGTGATAAGAAACAGGGAAGTGAGCATGGAAGTGAAAATGCTGCTACATGACAGTAATGTGATACCATCTCTAACATATGGAAGTGAAGCTTGAAGCCTGTTGGAGGGACAAAAATCAAGAGTGAGAGCAGTGGAAGTGAGTTATTTGAGAGGAGCATGTGGAGTCACATGGAGAGACAGACTGACAAATGAGGAAGTGAAGGAGCATTGTGGTGTGAATGTGGATGTGATAGGAAGCATTAGGAGAAACACATTAAGGTGGTTTAGTCATGTGGAGAGACTGACGAGGAGAGTGTATGTGAGTGAGGGAGAGGGGAGGAGAGGGAGGGGGAGGCCAAGGATGAGATGGAGGGATGGAGTGGAGAGGTATATGAGAGAGGGGGGTGTGAGCTGGGAGCAGTGCAGTGAAATTATGGGGGACAGAGTGACATGGAGGCGATTAGTTTTGGGCCATCCCTTACGGGATTTAGGCGTCTGGTAATAGATAGATAGGTCTTTGTATCATCAGCATACAGATACATTTCACTGTCATGACCAGTGTAGTCTGGGTGATCATTTATAAATACAGTAAAACCTTGTTATGATGGACTTCAATAGACCAGTATTCTCTTGGAATTGAGGAGCTACCGGACTAAATTCTTATACAGTATATCAGAAAATGTCCGATAAAACCAGAAGCAGTCCGGACTGCCTGACCGCTTCAGCTACCAGTATGTTCACCAAAATAAGGTAAATAAAAGACATGTTTGTCTGTGTACAGTACAATATTATTATATATATACATTATACCATTTGATTATTATAGTGAATGTATAACACCGTACAGTATTGCAATGGCAGTGAAATCAGTTTAAAAACCGTTGGTGCGATCTAGACTAATGTCTGATGTATCATCCAGTTTCCAGAGGGAAGTCTGGATGTTGCTTTTATCAGTTTTTTTCTTTTTAATAGCTTTGGCTCCAGTTAGTCCATTATGGTGAGGTTTTACTGGAATAAAAACAGAGACAAAGAACTGAACCCTTTGGAACTCCACTGGTCACCTCCTTCCAATCTGATGCTTGCCCATTAGCCATCACTCTTTGGTCCCAGTTTGATAGGAACACTTTAATCCATCCATAGTATTTCCCATCAGTTGAGTAACCAGTAATCTTCTGTAGAAATCACTTATGGGTCACCCTGTCAAAAGCTGTCATAAAGTCTAAATAAATTAGCTACATCTATCGGCATATGCTCCGCAGGTGGGATTGGATGACGCAGAGAAGGATAGATTTTGGGATGATTTAATACTTGTAGTAAGTGGTATGGATGATGATGAGGTGGTGGTTCTGGGAGGGGATTTAAATGGTCATGTGGGTGAAGCAGCTCAGGGTTATGAAGAAGTCCATGGAGGATGTGCATATGGTGTGAGGAATGCGGAAGGGGAAAGAATACTCAAGTTTGGGGAGGCTATGGACATGATTGTGTGCAACGCACATTTTAGGAAAAGAATGAGCCGGTTGATTACGCACGAGTCCGGGGGAAATAGTAGTCAGATAGATTATTTTCTGGTCAGGAGGGTTGATAGGAGATTAGTGAGGGATGTTAAAGTTATAGGAAGCAAGGAGTGTGTGCAGCAGCACAAACTGTTGATTTGTGACATGGTGCTTAAGGAACGAGTGATGAGAAGGAGGACATATGTACCTAGGAGGAAAATATGGGAGCTGGGAAACCAATCAGTAAGGGATGCCTTTTATAGTGAGATGAAGAGAGTGGTGGCTGAACAGGAAGCCGTAGATAGAGGTGTTAATGAACAGTATAGAGCCCTTATGAACAACCTCTTGAGAGTTACCGATGCAATATGCGGTTGGACAAGAGGCCCACCAAGACAGAAAGTAACTTGGTGGTGGGATGAGGGTGTAGAAGCTGCAGTTAAGGAGAAAAGAAGGCTTTTCCGGGAATGGAAGAAGGATGGTAACAGGGAGGAGTACTTGGCTGCCAAGCGCAGGGCTAGAAGAGAGGTATACAGGGCGAAGTCTGATTCACAGACTTTTACTTGATAATCTAAATCATGGAGAAAGGAAAAATATGATTTTTAGGGTGGCAAATCAGGTGAAGAGGGATAATCGGGACATTGTAGGTGAGCAGTGTGTGAAGAATGATGATGGAAGGGTAGTGGTGAACAGTGAGGATATTAAAGATGCATGGATAGAGCATTATAGCTGGTTGTTGAATGAGGAGTTTTACTGGGATAGAGAAGGTTTGGAGGCAGTTGATCCAGTGTTTGGCCCTAGGCCTTTGATTGATGCTGCTACTGTGAGTGAGGCAATAGGCAGGATGCGGGTGGGGAAGGCGGCAGGTGTGTCTGGGGTGACTACCGAAATGTTGAAGGCCTCAGGAGATACTGGGGTGAGGTTAGCCACTGACCTGATAAATATGATTATATATGAGTGTGTTGTCCCAGATGATTGGCTGAAGAGTGTAATTGTAAATGTGTACAAAGGGAAGGGTGATGCCCTGGAAAGGGGAAATTACAGAGGTATAAAGCTCTTAGGTCAGATAATGAAAGTAATGGAGAGAGTTCTAGAAGGTATGATTAAAGAAAGAGTGAATATCGATGAGATGCAGTTTGGGTTTATGCCAGGCAGGGGGACCACTGATGCCATATTCATTGTTCGACAGCTTCAGGAAAAATATATTGGCAAGAAAATGGAATTGTATTTTGTTTTTGTTGATTTGGAAAAGGCTTTTGACAGAGTCCCTAGAGAGGTGGGGAAGTGGGCAATGAGAAAGCTAGGGTTGGAAGAGTGGCTGGTTAGGGTGTTTATGGCCATGTACGTGGGTGCTCGCACCCAGTTAAGAGTGAATGGAGTTTTGAGCGATGAGTTTTCCGTGAATGTTGGTGTGCATCAGGGGTCAGTTTTGAGTCCCTTGTTGTTTATCATGGTGCTTGAAGCCCTCTCACGTGACTTCAGAGATGGACTCCCATGGGAGATGTTGTATACTGATGATTTGGTGTTAATTGCAGAGAATGAAAAGGAGGCGGAGGAAAGATTTAAGAAGTGGAGATATGGTATGGGGTACAAGCGCTTAAGGGTAAATGCAGATAAAACAAAAGTGATGATATCTAGGGTTGATGGCGGTACAATCAGAGGAGAGAGAGAGTGGCCGTGTGCAGTTTGCCACAAGGGTGTGGGAAGTAATTCC
>JAGKTI010005843.1:17494-43156 GCA_018397915.1 Birgus latro
TTATCTTACCTACTATGAATAAATATAAAAACAAGCACCAAAGCAAGCCTGAGGACATCAAATCACCCAGGGGGTTTAGGGTGGGTTCGTGGAATGTGGGAAGTTTGAAAGGAAGAGCAGGGGAAGTTGTTGAGGCATTCAGTAGGAGGTGGGTGGATGTGGCTTGTCTGCAGGAAGTCCGGTACAGGGGTGGATCAGCCAGAAAGATTGCTGGGAAGGATTGCTACTATAAGCTGTTTTGGCAGGGGGGAACTGACGGATATGGGGGTGTGGGTGTGTTGGTTGCGGAGAAATGGGTGGAGTATGTTATGAATGTCATGAGAGTAAGTGATAGGATAATAGTAGTGAAAATTTTGATAGGACGGGTGATGGTTTCTGTTATATCAGCATATGCTCCGCAGGTAGGATTGGATGACGCAGAGAAGGATAGATTTTGGGATGATTTAATACGTGTAGTGAGTGGTATGGGCGATGATGAGGTAGTGGTTCTGGGAGGGGATTTAAATGGTCATGTTGGTGAAGCAGCTCAAGGGTATGAAGGAGTCCATGGAGGATGTGCATATGGTGTGAGGAATGCGGAAGGGGAAAGAATACTCGAGTTTGGGGAGGCTATGGACATGATTGTGTGCAACACACATTTTAGAAAAAGAGTGAGTAGATTGATTACGTACGAGTCCGGGGGAAATAGTAGCCAGATAGATTATTTTCTGGTCAGGAGGGTTGATAGGAGATTAGTGAGGGATGTTAAAGTTATAGGAAGCGAGGAGTGTGTGCAGCAGCACAAACTGTTGATTTGTGACATGGTGCTTAAGGAACAAAGGATGAGAAGGAGGACATATGTACCTAGGAGGAAAATATGGAAGCTGAGAAACCAATCAGTAAGGGATGCCTTTTATAGTGAGATGAGGAGAGTGGTGGCTGAACAGGAAGCCGAAGATAGAGACGTTAACGAACAGTATGGAGCCCTTAAGAACAACCTCTTGAGAGTTACCAATGCAGTATGCGGTTGGACAAGAGGCCCACCAAGACAAAAGTAACTTGGTGGTGGGATGAGAGTGTAGAAGCCGCAGTTAAGGAGAAGAAAAGGCTTTTCCGGGAATGGAAGAAGGGTGGTAACAGGGAGGAGTACTTGGCTGCCAAGCGCAGGGCTAGAAGAGAGGTATACAGGGCGAAGTCTGAGTCACAGAGACTTTTACTTGATAATCTAAATCATGAAGGAAGGAAAAATATGGTTTTTAGGGTGGCAAATCAGATGAAGAGAGATAATCGGGACATTGTAGGCGAGCAGTGTGTGAAGAATGATGAGGGAAGGGTACTGGTAAACAGTGAGGATATTAAAGATGCATGGAGAGAGCATTATAGTCGGTTGTTGAATGAGGAGTTTGATTGGGATAGGGAAGGTTTGGAGCCAGGTGATCCAGTGTTTGGGCCTTGGCCTTTGATTGACGCTGCTACTGTGAGTCAGGCAATAGGCAGGATGCGGGTGGGGAAGGCGGCAGGTGTGTCTGGGTTGACTGCCGAAATGTTGAAGGCCTCAGGAGATATTGGGGTGAGGTTAGTCACTGACCTGATAAATAGGATTATATATGAGTGTGTTGTCCCAGATGATTGGCTGAAAAGTGTAATTGTAAATGTGTACAAAGGGAAGGGTGATGCCCTGGAAAGGGGAAATTACAGAGGTATAAAGCTCTTCGATCAGATAATGAAAGTAATGGAGAGAGTTCTAGAAGGTATGATTAGAGAAAGAGTGAATATCAATGAGATGCAGTTTGGGTTTATGCCAGGCAGGGGGACCACTGATGCCATATTCATTGTTCGACAGCTTCAGGAAAAATATATTGGAAAGAAAAGGGAATTGTATTTTGTTTTTGTTGATTTGGAAAAGGCCTTTGACAGAGTACCTAGAGAGGTGGTGAAGTGGGCAATGAGAAAGCTAGGGTTGGAAGAGTGGCTGGTTAGGGTGGTTATGGCCATGTACGTGGGTGCTCACACTCAGGTAAGGGTGAATGGAGCTTTGAGTGATGAGTTTCCCGTGAATGTTGGTGTGCATCAGGGGTCAGTTTTGAGTCCCTTGTTGTTTATCATGGTGCTTGAAGCCCTCTCACGTGACTTCAGAGATGGACTCCCATGGGAGATGTTGTATGCTGATGATTTGGTGCTGATTGCTGAGAATGAAGGGGAGGCTGAGGAAAGATTTAAGAAGTGGAGAGATGGTATGGGGCACAAGGGCTTAAGGGTAAATGCAGATAAAACAAAAGTGATGATATCTAGGGTTGGTGGCGGTACAATCAGAGGAGAGGGAGAGTGGCCATGTGCAGTTTGCCACAAAGGTGTGGGAAGTAATTCCATCTTGTGCAGTGTCTGTGATAAGTGGGTGCACAAGAGATGTAGTGGTATTAGAGGTAGACTGCGAGATAATGCTGATATCATGTGTGTGGTGTGTCGGGGAGAGCAGGAGGAGATTGTTAGGTGTGAGAGAGTTGAACTTGCAGGTGAGTCTCTTGAGTGTGTGGAGGAGTTTTGTTATTTGGGAGACATGTTAGGTGCCGGAGGTGGGGCTGGAGTTAGCTCGGTTGCTAGAGTAAGAAGTGGTTGGAAGAAGTTCAGGGAGCTGTTGCCTCTCCTGACATTGAGAGGACTCTCCTTACGTGCTAAGGGGTCTTTGTATGCAGCATGTGTTAGGAGTGTGATGCTGTATGGTAGTGAGACCTGGGCAGTAAAGGAAGAAGATATTCGCAGGTTCAAACGTACAGAAATGACAATGATTAGGTGGATGTGCTGTGCATCCCTGCGTGCAAGGCCTGGGGGGGCTGGGCTTACGATAGAAGAGTTGAGAGGTAGGATGGGACTGAAGTGTATTGGTGTTGTGATGAGGAGAGGCAGGCTGAGGTGGTTTGGACATGTGGAGAGGATGGGGGAGGATTATTGGGTACAGAGGGTGAGAGGTGTTAATATTGGGGGAGGGGTTGGGAGGGGTAGACCGAGAAAGACATGGGATGAGGTCATTAAGTGTGACTTAAGGGTTAAAGGACTGAATAGGGAGGCTGCCAGAGATCGAGCAGCATGGAGAGCCGCCATTAGGTGACCAAGGCCGACACATGCAAGCATGTTGGAGCCTTCAAAAATGAGCGAATGAGCGTAACTGGGCCCTCCGGGCCACAACTCTCTCCCATAAGCCCCTCCTACCCGCAACTGGACCAGACCCGAGGTAGCAGTCCGGGTGCATTACTCTCCACCTGGGCCGGCCCTCATCAGACTTGGATTGGGACTTGCACCTCAGCATTCCCACGCACCGGTCCAGCAACTTCCACTGGAATTGCTGGCGAGGAAGCAAACACCAGTTCTTCCCCAACTGCTAACCTCCCCCAGGAGCAGAAACACGGTCACGCCCGCAGGGTAGACCCGTGTGAGGATGTCCACCGGATCCCTCCTACCAGCCCTGGGATTTATAGCAGTCCTGTGGTAGTGCCCGCCAGGCATACCACTGCGGTGTCACCCGCTGGGTACACCGTGGCTGCACCAGATCCCCAGCAGGAGCAAGGTAGTGCCCACCAGGCATGCCCCATCGAGAGCACCCGCCGGGTATCTCTCTCCTGCCGCCCTTGGAGTAAGGGACGCCTGGACAATGCCCACCGGGTTTGTCAGGCAGAGGGAACGTCTGCCGGAACTTCCCCTCCCAGGCCTGCATATCAACACATAGTTATGCAGATACTCCGTCAATTGGCCACTGCCCGCGATCGTTCGCTGGTGGTGCACTTTCTGTGGATTCCTTCTCATATTGCTCTTGCAGCTAACAACACCACTGACCTCATTGCAAGGACTGCCTGCGGACTGGATCTGCCTGCTGTGGATGCTACTAATGTCTTCCCCATTTGCTACAAGCAGATAATACGTAGAGCAGCCCGCTCCCCTATTCTCCATCGTAGAAATGCTGAGAGGACTCACAGTGTGTCTATCCAACATTATGACCACTTTCTACATCGGCCCCATAGATATTGTCGTAGTGGTCTTATGGTTCGTCGACATAACGTGGTGTGTGCCCGCCTCAGACTGGGATACCGACCTGTGTGGCAAGTGGCTGGGGTGGACAACGCACCTCGTTTCTCCTCCTGTAAGCTGTGTGACGCACCCAATGCCAACACCCTTGACCACTGTTGCCTGCACTGTCCACTTGTCTGATTTAATACCACACGGGCTCACATTAGTGGACACTTGTAAACATTTATTGGATGATGATAATCTAGATGTTATTCTCATGCGTCATCCACACTTTGGTGGGTGTTAATTTGTTTTAGCTAGACAGCGTGTCCTGCATGGCACGAGTTCCCTTGTACTCACCTCACATATGCCCACATGGCACTGTAACAGGTTTGTCGCCTTCGGGCATAATAAATTAATCAAATCAAATCAATCCCCTCCATCAGGGTGCCTTGGTAATGCCCGGCTGGCTTGCCAGGATCAAGGAGCATCCTTGGGATCTCCTCTCCCGGCATGGAGTTACAGCAGTGCCCGCAGGGCCCGCCAAGCTGAGGGTGCGAGCTCCAGCTCCCCCTCCTCCACGAAGCTGGAATCTCCCGAAGGGGAGCGAGTCTCTGGCTCTGCCTGACCCTCCTGCGGCCTAGTGGGACATCCCTCTCACTCCCCTACAGATCTAGCGTGTGATGGACGGGACGCAGGGATCTGGTCGGTCCAGCTGCCCCTCTCCCAACGGTCAGCACTGACGGACTCCCCAGGGCATCCAGGCCTCAGGCAACTCCTGACGGCCTCTCCCTCCTGAGGCCATAGCCCTTCACCCGTGAAGGGCACCCCCTCCTCCTCGGGCTCACCCGAGGTGCCTGACGTCCCCCGCACCCCGACCACAGCCAAGGCAGTATGCCAGGCCGCCCGCCTCCTGGCCCTCTTCGGTCCTAGTCCCGAGGACCCCAGTACTCCATAGGCTGCCTCCCGATGCGAGGTGATGCCCCCACCTCCTGACAGCCTCCCTTCTACCCAGGGGTGACATCTGAACCTCCAGAGAGCGTGAGGACGCTCTCTCACACTGTAATGGGGTGTATAAAAGCCCGCATTGCTCAGAGGCAAAGTGGGGATACTCTCTTTGGCTCAGTGGTAACGTGAGCACGTATCAAGTGCGAGGGCCTGAGATCGAATCTCTGCCAGGAGAGTGATTAATTTGTTAAGTTTCATTTTAGTCATTACACTGGTGTGCAGCGGTGTGGGATGTGAGGCAAGGGCCTTGAGGGTTGTATGATGTTGTTGACAGCCTTACATGCTGGTGGTGGCCTCCAGTGCACTACGCTACCATGTGGGTGTGCAAAACTGACCAAATTAATCACTAGGGAGGGAAAAAGAGTGATGTAATGGGGTGTATAAAAGCCTGTGTTCCCTAGAGGCAAAGTGGGGATTCTCTCTTTGGCTCGATGGTAACGTGCGCGCGATTCAAGCGCGAGGGCCTGAGATCGAATCTCGGCCAGAACAATGATTAATTTATTCAGTTTCATTTCAGTTATTCCAACACTCACTCTCCGGCAGTCACTCCCTGTCCTATGTGGGCCTCCTCAACTCCCCCCAGTGCACCCTGAGTGTACCCTCTCCCTCAGTGAACAATTCCCTCCTCACTCCTCCCCAGTGTTCTCACGTTCTCTCCAGTGCTCTGGTGTTCTCCCCAGTGTCCTTGTGTGCTACCCACTATGAGTGAACCCCACAATGATATCCCCAGTGACTTTCCGTAGACCCAAAAACCTACCCCAGGTTCAATGCACGCCTCAGTGATACGAGGGAGAAATCTCTGAAAGACAGGTGTGGGGCAAGAACTTATTGTGTAGTCCTAAGACAGACACGTAGTGTGTCGCAGACTCATCGTACCCAGTGTGCCACTCTGCTATTATATATTGTAACTTAAGCTGTTGTCATTGCATTCTGCAAGTGCCACGTGTAGTATTCCATATTGTATTGTTTGTTTAAATCTGGTCAATATATGTGCTGTACTGCTTTGCCTGTGTTTTTCCCCTGTTCCTTTGGTAAATGTTCTGAGCCGGTCAGGTAGTGAAAGGCCCCAAAAGCTTGTGCCTGTGACTTGTGGTGCAAGGAATCGCGCCCTAAGACACAGCGGTAAACCTGATGTTGAGCCTGTGCACTTACGGAGCAAGAGGTCGCACCATAAAAGCACAGCGCATAACACTTTTTTTCTCTCCATTTTGTTAACACATTTAGCACATTCACCACACACGCTCCACTCTGGCCGTAGGGTCGGAGGATCGAATCCACCCAAGGGTCATTGGTAGACATCAGGAAGGGCATCCGGTCATAAAATGCTACACGCTTCAATCCAATAAGGCCGACGCATGCAAGCATGTTGCAGCCTTCAAAAATGAAACTAAACGAAACGAAATGAACCACACGATTTTGAGTAACAAAGTTTGCTGTTTCAGTGGATTATAGGTATTTGCAGTTTAAATAACAATTTCGTTCATGAATTTCGTTGTGTAGGAAAGTACACATCTCACCGTGAGCCCGGTTGACTACAGACTGACGTATACCCCTCACAGTCCACCATCGCATCTATTCTATGCGGCTGTATCGGTGTCACTTCCCTCTTCAGCACCTTTCACATTTAGTACAAAGAGCATAGTGACATCAATAAATAGTGGGAATTTTAGCCTTTATTACAATACTGTACTAAATATGGCGGTACTGAACATTGCTGTAAGTTCCATTCCGTTGATATCTGAAATACAGACAGGAGCTGCAGACGACGCGACGGTCGGAGCCAGCACCTCCAACCCCCCAAGGTCCCCAAGTACTGCAGGGGGTCCGCTGCTAACACCGAGCAGCTCCAAACAGAAACGGCACACCTGTTCCTTTCCCCGGCGCCCCTCTTATTCCCAACCGATGCCCCGGGAAGGTAGCAGTCGTTCACTCGCCAGGTAAGGGGTGGAGTTTACAACTCCACGCAACACCACGGTATTGGCCATTGTCATACCGGGTATGGGACAGAACCGGCCTCAGTCTGTTTCCCAGTTGCATCCCCGCCACAGGGCTGCAACACAGGCTGTAAGTCGTGTCGGTCGAGCAGGACAGGCCAACAGCTGTCTGCCTCCTATAGTTGTGCCCCCCAGAGCAGCACTGCAGTATCGGCTACAAGCCATACTGGGTTTGAGGCAGGATCGGCCATTGTCTGTCCCTCTGCTGCTAGTCCTTTTCACTCCATGGTACAGGCCCCTAGCTGCACCAGAGCTACAACCCCCTGTGCCACCACAGTGTTGGCCTCTAGTCACGTCCAGCCAAAGGCAGAGCAGGCCATTAGCCGCCCTGAAGCTGCAGTCTCCTGTACCGCTACGGCGTTGGCCACTAGTCACGTCAGGCCAGAGTTTGAGCCGGCCATCGTCCGCTTCTCTTCCACAGGAGATCCTGTAGCCCAAGAGGACCAGTCCCCCGAGCCGTGGCAAGGCCTCACCCGAGGTCGTGGTTCCCTGTGACTCCGACCGTGTGAGCAGCAGCAGAGGCAGAGTCCTAGGAAAAGTGGCAGCCAACGACCAGACCGGTCCACCACTCCCCCAGCCCGAGGTTCCAGCGCGGCGATCCTGACGGCGACGCCGCCCTCCAGCCATTGCCGCAGTCCAGCACCCTGGGTTCCTGTGCCCTGGGTCCCCAGTCACCCCAGGGGTTGCCCCGAACACCAGGGCGCGACTTACCTGCTCCCGGACTCGGTGTCAGCCCCGTCTCCTGGCTCTCTTCAGGCCAAGCCTCTAGCCCCCCTGTCTACGTGTGGGGCCTCAACCAGGGCGAGCTATTCTGTCATTCCTCCAGATAGTGGAACTTACCAACAGCCCCTCAGTGAAAGTGTATCAGGAGGACCTACATAGTGTGTTCTGTTTTAAGCCCAGGAAGTATGTGTACGTTAGTGATTACTTATAGTGTCATAGTGATAAATCGACCAGGAACCCCGAGTGTAAGATATGACTAGCACATTTGTCCTCCTGGCTTAGCATATACCTCGAGTGGAGTCCCGTGAAACCCCCTCAGTGAATGATATACTCCAGTGGCCCACAGAACAATAATATCATAGATTGTGCCATTCCCTTGGTCCAATATAACTTACCCCTCCCCAGTGTACCGGCACACTAGAAACACCACAGTTACCAACAGAACAACAATATCATATTAATCGTGTCATTCCCTTGTTCGTGTAACTTCTCCCCCCCCCCCAGTGTAGAGGCGCGCAAGTGAAACACTACGGAAATACCTCAGTCTCCCCTCACAGTGTATCGCAGCGCGGTAGACTCCAGTCGAGGTAGGCGGTCACCCAGGTCGGTGTCAATAGACACCAGGTGTTAACGTAAATCGTAGCAGTGTATCAGTGCCGTCCAGTGCTATACTCACAAGAGAAATTGTAGCAAGTGCTTTCCTGTGTCTTGAATTGTAAGTGTAATCTAAGTGCAATAAGTGCTGGGTGAATACTACCATAACTTCCCCAAGCCGGTATAGAGACAGACTTCCAGTCAAGTAAAATCTTGTGTTAACCCATCCCCGGGGGGACACACACCACAAAGCCAGCAGAAGAAGTGTGTGCTGGGCATTCCCCAGGCCCTGTCTTCCCCCTTTCTATTATTTTAATCAGCCAACACCCTACTTACCGGGCTAATGTATGGCCCGGCCTTCACTATAGGTGAAGGAAAACTTTAAACTAACTAAACTAAACCATCCCCGGCAAACCCAACATCTCCAGTCGAGGTAGGCAGTCGTTGAGGTGAGTGTCTATCGACACCAGGTGTTAACGTAAATTGTACCAGTGTATCAGTGCCGTCCAGGGTTGCCAAGGTCGCGATTTTCCCGCTGAATTGGGTTAATTTTGTAGCACTTCCGCGGGCAAATTTCATCGGTCACGGGTTGCGTTTTTTGGGGGCTGGTTTGAAAACTCGCGTTTTTTTTTTTTGGGGGGGGGTAGTTTTGCATTAAACACAATCATGACAAAATACTGAGAGAGAGAGAGAGAGAGAGAGAGAGAGTTGTTTAAACATACGGCGGAGAGAGAGACTCTAATTCTCCCATAGGGACCAGTGGGTGCAGCCCGGAAATTCCTGTGGTAAATTAAGAAACAGATTGCATCACGGAACAGTTTAAAATACTCATTTTAAAGCATATATGAAGACATAAAATGATTTCACATCAAACGAAATGATGTTAGCAAATTTCACATATGGCATAATGTACACAGCGAAGAAACAGTGATGATGATCATATAGATTCTTTAATAACACAAGTGTGATGGAAAGTTGGCTCGGGGGGAGACCTGCATGTTGTATTACCTAGTAAGATGATAAGTATATTTCCACAGAATCATTGTTGTTTTATGAGCAATATTGTATTTATGGCAATTAAAGAAGTTGATGTGAATCAATTGATCAAGCCTTAATAGGGCTCTATATATGAATTATTAATATAAAACACTAATTTTGCATAATAAGAGGATTTTCAAAATAATTTTTGGTGTTGGGCTACTTTTGGGCTGATTTTCAGTTGGGTTTCCGTGGGTAGAGCTGGGTGCGACTTGGCAACCCTGGTGCCGTCCAGCGCTATACTCACAAGGGAAATTGTAGCAAGTGCTTTCCTGTGTCTTGAATTGTAAGTGTAATCTAAGTGCTGGGTGAATACTACCATAACTTCCCTAAGCCAGTATAGACACAAACTTCCAGTCAAGTAAAAGCCGGTATAGAGACAGACTTCCAGTCAAGTAAAACCTAGTGTTAACCCATCCCCGGCAAACCCAGCATCTGATGTATGTTAATTGATGTACTATTGTTTCTGGAAAGATATTTGTAATACATGTGTGCAACAGTTACTGCCTTGTGTTTGTGTCCAGTTCTTTCTTTGGAAGTGCTGACCCGGTCGAGAATAGGGACCTGCTGTAGCCTGCGTATTTGACGAGAAACCGGCTCCAACCACTTTTCCTCGCCTGCAGCCCCCACCGGGAGCAGGACCGCGGCGACGCACACCGTGCTCGCCGGGGAGAGGGCGACCTCCATGCTCCTCTCATCTGCAGTCCCAGAGCCTAGTAGAACCGCGGCAGGGCCCATCGTGCCCGCCGGCAAAGGAACAGCCACCGTGCTTCCTGAAATACAGGAGTTAGGGGTTAGAGCCACCAACCACCCGGCCAGCAGAGCAGACGACACCAGCTCCCCCAACCCCCCCCAGATCACCAGGAGATTACCGCCAGTGCAGCGCGGCTGGGAGCTGGAACGGCCTACCTGTCCGACTCCCCGGCGCCCCTCTTGTGCTCAGATGAGGGCTCGGAAAGTCCCTCAGCTGCTAGTGATGAGAGCTCACTGATACAGGCCATAGCCATCCCAGAGCTCACCTCCTCGGCGTTAGCCACGAGCCACGCCCAGCCTAACACAGTGTAGGCCACGGTCCGCCAGGGAAATAGGCCCAACACAGTGCAGGCCATAAGCCGCCAGGAAAATAGACCCTACACAGTGCAGGCCATAAGCCGCCAGGTAACCAGGTCTAACACAGTGTAGGCCACGAGCCGCCAGGGAAATAGGCCCAACACAGTGCAGGCCACAAGCCGCCAGGAAAATAGACCCTACACAGTGCAGGCCATAAGCCGCCAAGTAACCAGGTCTAACACGGAGCAGGCCACGAGTCGCCAGGGAAGTAGACCCGACACAGTGCAGGCCACAAGCCGCCAGGAAACCATCTCCCCCTGTGCCCTCTCGATGCCAGCCACGAGCCACATCAGACCAAACACCGTGCAGGCCACCAGCCGCCAAGAAACTAGACCTAGTGCAGTGCAGGCCGCAAGCCGCCAGGCAGCTATCCCTACGGCCCCGCAGGCGTTGGCCACGAGTCACGCTTGGCCCAGTACAGAGCAGGCCACAAGCCGCCAGGAGAACAGGCCCAGTACAGAGCAGGCCACAAGCCGCCAGGAGAATGCCCTCCCCGTAACCCACCAGGCGTTGGCCACGAGTCACATCGGGTCCGGAGTAGAGCTGGCCATAGTCCGCTCCCCTCCTACGGGAGTACCAGCCGTCGGAGAAGGCCCCACACCCGAGACGTGGCAGAGTCTCACCCAGGACTTTGGTTCCCTGCGACTCCACCCGGGTGACCAGCTGTCGGACCAGAGCCCCCGTAGACCTCGAGGCTGCCGCCGAGCCCCATCCACCACTCCCCCGGGCTGAGCTTCCCGTGAGGCCTCCCTGACGGCGACACCGCCCTCGAGCCGTTGCCGCAGCCCAGCCGCCCCGGGTTCCAGTTCCCTGGATCTCCTGCAGCCCCCAGAGTTGCCCCGCACACCAGGGCGCGACCTACCGGTGGGCGAGGTCTCCCGACGACGCTCCCAGATCCGACGTCAGGCCCGACTCCTAGCCCTCTTCGGGCCGAGCCCTTAGCCCCACGGCCACGCGTGTGGACCCTGCCCAGGAGCGCGCCACTCCGTCCCTGTTCCCTCCTGACGGAGGAATCGCCCTGGGCCCATCAGTGTCGCCCAAGTGAGTGGACTATCGATATATATGTGTGTGTACCCGTAAGCTCAGTTCTAGTGTGCATCTGCAGGATCTTACGAGTGATTCCCTACCGTGTGTCCTCAAGTGAAGTGACCAGGAACCCCGAATAAGATTGGACGTGCCGGTAGATAGAACGAGGCCAGACCTATATCGAAAGGTAGAGTCCTGTTGCCCTAGACCATCTCAGTGACAACCTGGACCTCCCCCCTGTGTATCCTTGTGTCTTGTGCAGGTGTTTACGCTCCCCCTCCCCTGTGTTCAGTTAAACCTGCACCAGCCCCTTGTACAAGCTGCGTGGCCGACCCGGGCATACCAAATACCACAGTCCCCCCCCCTGTTAAATACCTTTACGGGCGACCCTACCTGTAATAGATTCCCGGCCGCCAGTTACCTGAAGTACAGGTGTAAAGTAAGATATACATGTATACAGTGCCGTCCAGTGCTATACGGGTTTTAGAGATTGTGTCAAAACCATTCCTGTGTCTGAAGATATAAATGTGTTGTATGTCACACGAGTGTCGGGTGAATAGTACCATACTTAAACAAGAAGGTAAAGTGACAGATAACAATTGTGTAGTGTTCACTTCCCCCCCCCGGGAAATCCTTTGTAATATCTGTGATGTATTATTGTCCTGTGTCTTATGTTTAGAATACATGTGTGATATCCACTGCCTTGTTTTTGTTTCCAGTCCTGCTCTTAGGAGTTACCTCCCGGTCTAGAATAGGGACCCGATTTAGCCTGCGTATTTGAGGGTGAGAAACCGTCCCACAAATACGTAGCATAACACTTCCCTCATCTGTTAATCCTGCGGCACCCGCCGAAGGTCACACCCCTTGCTCGCCTCACTCCTCCAGAGGCCGAGCGGGATGCCCCTCCCGCTCTCCCCATACCCCAAGGGCAAGGGCCAGAGCCAACTTCCCAGCGAAGTCACTGTTGGAATAGCTCTGGGGCGGCCCTATTATAGTGAGCCTGGTACACTCACTGCAACCAGCGCCCCTACGTCGCCCGTTGCTGTCGGACTCCCAGAGAAGGAGAAGCCGCAGGCAGCCCCTGTCGGACTCCCGACGGAGGCGAGACCGCAGCCCCCAGTCACCAAGGAACGCCCCCAGGACTCCCGGCCGAGACCCCCCAGACCAGCCGGCAAGCCGTCCTCCACCAAGGGTAGGCGTTATTTTTTGTGGGGCTACTCGCTCTATTCGGGCCCAGCCGCGAGGGCCGACGCACCTACAGAGGTCGCTCCAGCGAATGGCCTCCCTCTACACCACCCGGCAGTCCCCACCTGACGATCCGGCATACGACTGTGGTCCCGCGCCCCTACAGAGAGAGCATACCTGACGGAGCCCCTCTGCTCCTGAGCATCACCTGCAGTTACCCTATCACCCTTAGTTACAAACTCCAAATCCTTTTCTCCCATAGTGTGTGTAATCCATCACAATGTATTGTGCCCAGCTACTGTATTCTTTATGGTAATATACGTGTAAGATTGGTTAGCCTGTGTTTTGAGCCCTGATCCTCGGGACCCGCTCTTGGAAAGAACCCAAATCAGACCCTCGTACTCAGAAAGCAAGGAGTTCAGCTCTGAGTACGTGGCACAACAGTCACGCCTCCTCTTCTGTGAGTATTATGCGAACTTTAATCAGTTGCCTGAATTTCTAAGAGCTTTCACTTTCCTCCCCCCCCCTCTTTTCAGCATTTGTATATCTTTAGTTTCTTTCTGTATCGCCTGCGGCCTCGGTTAAACAAGAGGTTCCCAATTATGCCATATATGACTTGTAATTTTATGTTGTTTCTGCCGTATATATTGCGCAGTATAGTCAATGACACGTACTAATTTAGCATAGTTGACAGCAGGGTGACCAGATTTCTCTAGCAGGAATATGCTAGACAGCAGCTGAAATTATGCTAGATTGGCAAAAATAATGCTAAATCTTTTGTTGCTCTTAATACGTTCAGTTTCTGTTATGTTTTATGATTAATATAGTATTATTTCTACGTTTTTTAACTGTATACAGTATGCACTCTTATAATTATGAAAGAAGTACTTTAAAATAAATAATTACTCAGGTTCTAAAAGTTTATTTGACAAATATTTGTGAAACATAAGCTGAAACTCTTCCTACCACACTTCGCACTTAAGCGCTGCAACCTACAGGAGGCACTAAGCAGTAGAGAAATGATGGGCACTGAACCTGCCGCAGCCTGAACAGACGGCATCCACAGACTCAACTGAATAACTGACTTTAGTCAGCCACGGCGCCACCCTGGGTCCCTGGCCCAGCGCCTGTGGACCCGTACAGTACACTTCTACCCTCCTCCAAAGCCCGTGATTTCCTGCTCTAGGTTTGTTAAAAGTATGGACTTTCACAGTTACCATTAATCATATTATACTAAACATGTATCCTGGTCTTCAATCCAGAAACTACCGCTTGCCACGAGTGGTCAGTTATTATAATCATGCTAAAAATTGTCCTAAGCTTATTAGATTATGCTAAAAATACGCTAGATTTGATAACATGCTAAATTTTATGCTAAACAATTTTCTGAAAAAATATGCTAAAATTAGCATAATTATGCTAAATCTGGTCACCTGGTTGACAGGTTATGTAAAGTATTTCAATCATTTTGGGAAGTGAAAGTAAATAATTTTGCTGAACAGCCAATAAACACAAAGTAGTTTACTTATTATTTCTTCATAACGTTGTCGTAAATGGAAACGGAAAAATATGATGTTCAAAATAATCATTTACACAACCCGGAATGGAAAACCCGACTACGACTTCAGACGTGTGTTTGTTATTGTAAGTATTCAGTTTACATAAAGCTCAAAAAATAGATCAAGGGAGAAAATTGGCAAATATGACTTACTCAGTTATTGAAAGAGCATGCAATAAATTGATAACTGGGAAAACTTTTTGGAAAAGTGTTGCTTTGCCAAGTAGGTTGTACTAACAGGAGCAGCAATTATTCCTTGGACTAAGAAAGATATAGTCTATCTATTGCCAGACACTATAATCCCGTAAGAGGTGGCCATTTGACTTTGAGTTATTTATTTTACGGGGAGGGGCACTAACCCTCCACCAACCCACTTGTTGACACGTAGGGAGCACGTATGGTTTGGTTATATGGTTACCACCCAGCGTTGTAAATGGTTTCTTGACTTACAGGTAACCATTTGGCTTGTCACTCAATGTAATGCCACCTGTAAAGGAAAGAAAAGCAGTAAGAAGTGACAGGAAATATAGGAAAAATAGGAAGAAAGGAGGGCAGGCACAGAAAAAGAATGATAAAGGCTAAGGAAAAAGTAGGCAGTACTACATCAAGTGATATAGAAAAATTACAAACAACAGAAAATTCAGTTTGGAGAAAAATATTAAATGCACTGAGCTACGCACCACTTGTTACGCTACAAGGAGAGATAGGAGCGTCATCAGGAAAGTATAGGGATATGAAAATAAAATTAACATGTAAATCATATTCTGCAAGAAAATAATTCATTAGTATTGGTGTTTTTAGAAGTATATGAAAATAAAAAAGGAGATGCATGGATAAAAAATACTCAGAAATTTATCAATCGATCTATTGCCAGATGCCCCAATCCTGCACGGGGTGCCACAAACAAATCACCTCCATGTCGCTCTGTCCCCCGCCATTTCACTACCCCGCTCCCAGCTCACACCCCCCTCTCTCATGTACCTCTCCACTCCATCCCTCCATCTCATCCTCGGACTCCCCCTCCCTCTCGCCCCCTCCACCTCACACATACACTCTCCTTGTCAGTCTTTCACTCTCCATCCTCTCCACATGCCCAACCCACCTTAACGTGTTTCTCCTCTTGCTTCCTATCACATCCACAACCACACCACAACGCTCCTTCACTTCAGAAATACATGAAGGAAATCAACCTAGGAAATACTAACCAACTGAAGAATTTGAAAAAGGATGAAATAAAGAAGAGAGTAAATGAATATGAAAAAAAAATGTTGGAGAGAAGAGCTGACAAACAAATCCTCAATTATTCTTTATAAAGAAAAAATTAGACATTAACCTGCCGAGTCCCACCAACGTGCGACGCACGTCGCTACTTTTTTCCACTGACAGACCCAACGACGTGCATCGTACGCCAATCAGTTGCAAGGCCTATTGTGTGCACATTTTTCAACATTCGCGGGTGTTTTTTGTAGGCATATGTGGGAGACCTTCGTCTACCTGCTGTCAAGCGGGGATAATGCCTGGCCGCACCTAACCTCCCCTTCCCCCCCTCCCCCCACACTGGGCAATTCACCTGTTGGCAGTAACCTGGCCAGTAAAGGTAGGTTGCCCCACGGTCTCTCCAATGACGAAATTTATGGTGAAAGTGATTCTTGAGGTGGAGGACAAAGAAACAAAGAAGCTAGAGGTAGAAATAAACAGAGGTGATGAGGCGGTAATGTCGTAAAGGAAGGTGTCATATACTGGGGTTTTGGGTGAGTGAACAATGCTTATAAACGCCTATATTATTGTGTGAAAACCAATTTAGACTTTTACTACACATAAATTCGCACCAATTAAATAAAATAAATAGGTAATTTAAAGTGGCTTGAATTAGTTAACCCTTTCATAGTTCATTTTCTTTAGCCAGGTACCCTGAAAAAGAAGGAAAACGTAAGGTTGAGTGACACCTGTATCAACATTTTTTACCTCAGGATCGCGATTTCTCTATGAATTTTCGATGTTTCTCACCAAAAGCGAAGGTTTCAGGCAAAAAACAAAAAGTCAAAAATCGGTCTGGATCTGGGGGTAGGCTGGGTAAAAAACCGGTCGAGACTGGACGGGTTAAGGAAGAAAAATTTTATGACAACACACAGGACTCTATACTGCTGTACAGATGTTGCTTGAACACTAAAATTAACCTGGAGAGCAAGGTATATTGGTGGAAATACGTATTGTGAATTATGTAACCCAAAACAAGAAGAAACTCTTCAACATTTTTTTAAAAACTGTAATGCATTAAAAGATATAAGAAATAAATATGAGGTAGAAGAAGACAGTTTAGGGAACATACTAGTACTTCCATATGCAAAAGAAGATGCAAATAAAGTATTCTACCATTACCAGAAATACTGTACCTGTGTGAAGTATGGAACTATAGTAAACATATTTTGAAATACTGTATTAAAAAACTAGACCGAACAGCCCAGTGCTGATTCAAAAGCAGTACTGGGCGAATACCATCTGATCTGATCCAACTCATTAATGAAACTGATATAGAACAGCAGATTAAAGTTAGTGTAGTATTTATGATTTTAATGGCAACAGAGTAGACCTAACTGAATATTACAGTACAGTACATGTCTCTATGGTTTGTCAAGATATTTCGTGTGAGAAATAATCACATTGCCTACGTGTTTGGGTACTTCTACGGTTCTGGGCAGTCAAACACCTTAAATAGGCTGGGTAGGTTTAATTAGGTTTGATAACTTCCTAGTGCATTAAGTAGGTTTGATCAGGTTAGATTAGAAAAGAATAACCTTGACTGTCTCAAAGTTCAAATTTACCCATATTTGAAGCAGAAAGGAAATAGTTGTAGTTATAGACTAAGTTTTTATTACCCAGTCATTGCTTCTAGTGTTTATCATTTGTCTCAGTTCCTGCTGAAGTTGTTAACTTCCCTTTGTTTTGGCATTTGATCTGGTATAATGCACAGGAAGCTTTCCACTGGAAAATTGCACTTTTTATTGTTCTGAATATCTTTGAATTCTTGAGGAGGCTGCTTCAGCTTTCTTATTCAACTCAGCTGTTCAGTAATATTGGTCTCTTGTCAGGTTTCTGTGATCCAAGCCTGATTGCATGACTTATTAAGTTGTTTACTCTGAGAGTGTTTGATGCAGTCTCCTGTATGGTTTAGATGTCGCATTTCATTTGTTCTTCACATGCCAATGCTTCATCTGGTTCGAGAAGATCATGTTTGATAAGGTAAACCTTACTTTTCTTAATTCCAAAGGCCTCAGCGACTTGTTCCTTAACTGCCTTCAACATGTCTTTGATGATTTGTGACGTATTCCCATATTTCTGATACTTGTTTTGAAGAGCTTGAAGTTTTTGTCTGATGTCATCATCACCTATCCCTCCTTCCTCTCTCTCCTCATAATGAGGTGATGTTTCACCACTAATGTTCAGTTGAGGTGTTGTATCCTGTGTCACTACCATTTCTGGGCGAGATTCTGAGCTGTCTCCTTCAGCTACATCTTGTGTAGAACTAATGTTTTTCCCCTTCGCCTGAGTCAGTGGTTTATTCTTACCATTGTTCATTGAGGCTATCACCCTGTAGTGACATCCATCACAGAACCACAAGGCATTGGATTCTTCATCCCTGGCATTGTGAAGTTCCCTTGTTAGCTTTGTGCACCTTAGATGGAACCATTCGCCCAACAACTACAATGTATTCCATGTGAGTTCTGCCCAATGTTTTTCTTGCAGGAAGGGCATTGATTACCACCATGTTTGTTTGCATGTTGGTGAGGGTTACTAGGCTGACCTCTGCTATTATTACCTCTTGTATTTCTGCTATTTGGGTACATTTTGGTGAGTATTTCAGATAATATTTTGGAGGCGGCAATAATTTAAGCAAGGATAACATAGTGATCTGCAAAACCTGAGAATTTATTGGTGGTTTGATGATATGAAGAGTCTGCCAGCTTTCAGATTTAAAATTTGAAAAGTTGTAGTTAAGGAAAGCTGTGATACAGGTGGAGATGGAGGCCTGCAAATATCTATATAGATCAATAGCGATCGCGTGGATTTTATTGGTAAGTCTATAGACCACAGCAGCCTGATTCACTAACATGTTCATAAGGTGAGGAACCTCCACCCTCTGCCGATCTAAAGAATTCACGGTGACCCTATAAAAATCCCACATCAGAGCACTCTTAGAGTGTAGCCTGACAGTCTGGAGCAGTGGTTACCTTGGTGTACTGAAAATACTTGAATTGGTTCAGTGTACACGGACTGAACAAATAGATATACTATTAGAGCAAAGTTGCCCCAATCACCTGAGAACCCTTGACTTATATTTAGTTCAAAGTAGACTACTTGGATGATTAGACTGTTAACTAAACTGGTTTAGTTCTGTGGAGTAATCAGCAACTAACTGAAATTGATGTACCGTAACTGTACATAACCTCCCCTAACCAAACCTGACAAAACAATACTGTATTAATGTAGATGTCATAATGGGCAGATAACCTGACTTAACCTATCCAGACCTACCTAACATTATTGTAACATAGATGCCATAACAGAGGGAGATAGCAGTCTTACATTCGTGTTACTGGAAGAGGCTCATTACCGAGCCTGTGACTTCAGCTCTATATCTGTCAATTTGTCTGTCTGTAAACAGACTCTATAATCCTTTAAGGGGTGGTCACTTGCTTGTGAGTTAGTTGTTTTATGGAAAGGGACACTAATCCTGTGCCAACCCACCTGCTCACATGTAGGGAAAACGTATGGGTTGGTTAAATGGTTACCACCCAGCGCTGTAAATAATTTCTTGGCTTACAGGAAACCATTTGGCTTGTCATTCAGTGTTAAGCCACATGAAAAGGAAAGAAGAATACAGTGATAAAACGTGACATGAAAGGTGGGAGAAATATAAAGAGAGGGCAGAAACAGAAAAAGTAATAAAGGTGAAAGGAGAAGTGGGTAGCACTACGTTGAGTGGATGATGGTCACCACCACCTACCTCCTAGCTCTATATCCTGGCAACTTTTTTGATGGTGGCTAAGTGAGGTAGATGTCATTTTTGCATTACAGTATAATTAAATTTTTGTTCATGACTTTCCCAAAATTTATCAAGCCTTCTCTCAAATACTTCCACTCTTTTTGATATCACTGCAGTCTCTGGTAAATCATATCACATGTTTACAACTCTGCATGGGAATGAGTACTGTATTTTCATACATTCAGTGTTGTTTTTGTCTTATATAAACTTCATTAGGTTATCTTCCACCAGCAGAAACACTCTGTCACAACAGCCTATGTCATATCTTCCATATAATATTTTGTATGTTTCAGTTAAATCTCCATGTGATCTGTAAGCTAACGATGGCAGATTTAGTATTCTTAGTCTCTCCTCGTATGGCATCTCTCATCTGTGGTAGCAGGGTAGCAGCCCTGCGTTGAATCCTTTCTACTGTTTTTATATCTTTCACCCGATATGGATTCCAGATCTGGTTAGCATATTAAAGATGAGGTCTCACAAGTGCTGCATACAGAGATTTGAACATTATCCAAGCAAAGGAAGGCCCTCCTGATTATGCGTATGTTACAATCTTGTTTCCCTTGTTTATTTTTTCTGCTAAATAATCAGAGAAAGCCAGCTTGTTATCAGTAACAACTCCTAAGTCCTTTTCTGAAGAACATTTATCCAGGTCTGCAGTCATTTTGTAGTTGTGCTCCTCAATACTGCTCCTTCCAATTATCATGGGTTTTAACTGCTCTGGATGAAAATTTAGAAACCATTTTCTGTCCATTCGTGCATGTCATTTAGATCTTCCAGTAACTTTCAGCAATCTTCTTCACTTTTAATTGTCCTGTGTATCTTGCGAAAGTGGATATATGTGGAATAACTGAAACTAAATGGTGAGGTGAGAGTGTGAGAGAATGGGAGTATGGATGGGGTGTATGTGTGGGAGTGGGTGAGAATGAGAGGGCAAAAAAGGGAGTGTGTATTGTTGTGAGCAACAGGTGAAAGGAGAATGTAAGAGAGTATGGATCAGTTGGGTCAAGGATTGTGTGGGTAAGAGTGAAAGTTGGACTACAAATGTGGGCAATTGTGTGTGTGTATGCGCCAACGCAAGATCGTGTAAGTAGAGTGAGAGAAGAGTTTTGGACAAATGTGGAAGCCTGCTTGGAAAAGTTTGAAAGGAATGAGAGAGTGCTTCTGACTGGAGATATGAATGAAAAAGTAGGGAATGAGAAGGTGGATGGAGTGGTTGGTGAGTGGGGTGTGCCTGCAGAGATGGATGAGAGTGGCAGTGCTTTAGTGGACATTTGTGCTGGGAGGGGGTTGGTGGTAGTTAATACCCTCTTCAGGCACAAAATGATCCATAGGTATACATGGCGAGTGGTGAGAAGAGAGGACAGTGGAATGAATGAATGGAAGGCAATGATTGACTGTGTGTGGATGAAAGGATGAGAAGATGTGTAATGGATGCAAGAGTATATAAAGGTTGGGGGAGTGGACTTTCTGACCACCACTTGGTGGTGGGCAGAATCAGAATCCAAACAAGATGGAGGAAGAGAAGAAGGGAAGGACAGGAGGAAGTATTTGTTACAAGGAGGGTAGAAAAGTTACAAGAGGGTGGAATAAAGGCTGAATATAAAAGGGAAGTGGAGGAGCAATTGGGTAAATATAGATTGGAGCAGATGGGGGACGTGGAAGGTGTGTGCAAGGTATTTACAGAAGAAATCTGTGCAGCATGTGAGGTGGTGTGTAGGGTGAAGAAAAGACGAAAGGGGGTTCAGGGAACAGCATGGTGGACTGAAGAGGTGAGAGAGGCTGTGGCACAAAAGAAGAAAGCATATAATGAGTGGATGAGGAACAGGGGCGACAAAGAAGCTGAGAGACGGATGAGAGAGTTATATGTAGTGAGGAGGAGAGAGGTGAAAAGATTAGTAAGAGAGAGTAAGAAAAGAGTGGATGAGGAATTTGGAAGGAATTTGAGTGCAAAGTGGAGGGAATGTAAGAAAATGTTCTGGAAGGAGGTAAAGAGAGCTAGACAGGGTGCCAACGAAGTCAGTGGGGGTGTGAAAGATAAAAATGGTAGATTACTAGTGGAGAAGGGAGAAAAAGTAAACAGATGGAGAGAACACTTTAATGAACTGTTGAACATAGAGAATGAAAGTAATGCAAGTATAAGTGGTTGGGGAATGGCAAGGAGAAGGAGGGTTGTGAGAAGAGAGGAAGAAATCACCAGGATGGAAGTGATGGAAGCAATGAAGAAAGTTAAAATGGGGAAAGCCCCAGGAATTGATGGAGTGTGTGGTGAAATGCTGAAGCATGGGGGAGAGATAGTAATAGAATGGATGTGGAAAGTGTGCAGATTGGCGTCGGAGGAGGGTAGAGTCCCGGAAGATTGGAAGTCAGGTATAATTATTCCTCTGTACAAAGGAAAAGGGGAAAAAGCAGTGTGTGGTAATAATAGGGGCATTTGCCTTCTCAGTGTAATAGGAAAAGTATATGGCAGGATACTTATTGACAGAGTTAGGGAAATTACTGAGGAATTAGTTGGAGAAGAACAAGGAGGGTTTAGGAATGGAAGAGGTTGTGTAGACCAGATATTCATTCTTAGATCTTTAGTGGAAAAGTTTCTAGAGAAGGGCAAGAAGTTGTATGCAGCCTTCATGGATCTGGAGAAAGCATATGACAGGGTGGATAGACAAGGTTTGTGGAAGGTATTAAGAATATATGGAGTGGATGGGAAGTTGTTGAAGGCAGTGAAGAGTATGTATGAGGGTGCTAAGGCTGCAGTGTGTGTGAATGGCAAACTGAGTGAATCTTTCCATTTGAAGGTTGGATTGAAACAAGGATGTATCATGTCTCCATGGTTGTTCAGTCTGTATATGGATGGGGTTATAAAAGAGATACAAGGTCGGGCAGTGGTTGTTGGAGCGGCCCTAGTGAGAGAGGGCAGTGTTTGGAAACTCCCTGTACTGTTGTTTGCAGATGATACTGTGTTGTTGAGCGAAGACGAAGGGGAGCTGCAAGGCTTGGTAGATGAGTTTGGGAGAGTGTGTAAGAATGAAAGTAGGGAAGAGTAAAGTGATGGTCTTTGAGAGAAGTGAAGTCAGTGAATGTACAGTGCGATTGGATGGGGACGATATGGAGAACGTGAGTGCGTTTAAGTACTTGGGTAGTGTGATGAGTAAGGATGGAAGTCTGGAGGGTGAAGTGCTTGAAAGGGTGCAGCAGGGAAGAAAGGTTGCTGGTTCCTTGAAAGCAGTGATAAGAAACAGGGAAGTGAGCATGGAAGTGAAAATGCTGCTACATGACAGTAATGTGATACCATCTCTAACATATGGAAGTGAAGCTTGAAGCCTGTTGGAGGGACAAAAATCAAGAGTGAGAGCAGTGGAAGTGAGTTATTTGAGAGGAGCATGTGGAGTCACATGGAGAGACAGACTGACAAATGAGGAAGTGAAGGAGCATTGTGGTGTGAATGTGGATGTGATAGGAAGCATTAGGAGAAACACATTAAGGTGGTTTAGTCATGTGGAGAGACTGACGAGGAGAGTGTATGTGAGTGAGGGAGAGGGGAGGAGAGGGAGGGGGAGGCCAAGGATGAGATGGAGGGATGGAGTGGAGAGGTATATGAGAGAGGGGGGTGTGAGCTGGGAGCAGTGCAGTGAAATTATGGGGGACAGAGTGACATGGAGGCGATTAGTTTTGGGCCATCCCTTACGGGATTTAGGCGTCTGGTAATAGATAGATAGGTCTTTGTATCATCAGCATACAGATACATTTCACTGTCATGACCAGTGTAGTCTGGGTGATCATTTATAAATACAGTAAAACCTTGTTATGATGGACTTCAATAGACCAGTATTCTCTTGGAATTGAGGAGCTACCGGACTAAATTCTTATACAGTATATCAGAAAATGTCCGATAAAACCAGAAGCAGTCCGGACTGCCTGACCGCTTCAGCTACCAGTATGTTCACCAAAATAAGGTAAATAAAAGACATGTTTGTCTGTGTACAGTACAATATTATTATATATATACATTATACCATTTGATTATTATAGTGAATGTATAACACCGTACAGTATTGCAATGGCAGTGAAATCAGTTTAAAAACCGTTGGTGCGATCTAGACTAATGTCTGATGTATCATCCAGTTTCCAGAGGGAAGTCTGGATGTTGCTTTTATCAGTTTTTTTCTTTTTAATAGCTTTGGCTCCAGTTAGTCCATTATGGTGAGGTTTTACTGGAATAAAAACAGAGACAAAGAACTGAACCCTTTGGAACTCCACTGGTCACCTCCTTCCAATCTGATGCTTGCCCATTAGCCATCACTCTTTGGTCCCAGTTTGATAGGAACACTTTAATCCATCCATAGTATTTCCCATCAGTTGAGTAACCAGTAATCTTCTGTAGAAATCACTTATGGGTCACCCTGTCAAAAGCTGTCATAAAGTCTAAATAAATTAGCTACATCTATCGGCATATGCTCCGCAGGTGGGATTGGATGACGCAGAGAAGGATAGATTTTGGGATGATTTAATACTTGTAGTAAGTGGTATGGATGATGATGAGGTGGTGGTTCTGGGAGGGGATTTAAATGGTCATGTGGGTGAAGCAGCTCAGGGTTATGAAGAAGTCCATGGAGGATGTGCATATGGTGTGAGGAATGCGGAAGGGGAAAGAATACTCAAGTTTGGGGAGGCTATGGACATGATTGTGTGCAACGCACATTTTAGGAAAAGAATGAGCCGGTTGATTACGCACGAGTCCGGGGGAAATAGTAGTCAGATAGATTATTTTCTGGTCAGGAGGGTTGATAGGAGATTAGTGAGGGATGTTAAAGTTATAGGAAGCAAGGAGTGTGTGCAGCAGCACAAACTGTTGATTTGTGACATGGTGCTTAAGGAACGAGTGATGAGAAGGAGGACATATGTACCTAGGAGGAAAATATGGGAGCTGGGAAACCAATCAGTAAGGGATGCCTTTTATAGTGAGATGAAGAGAGTGGTGGCTGAACAGGAAGCCGTAGATAGAGGTGTTAATGAACAGTATAGAGCCCTTATGAACAACCTCTTGAGAGTTACCGATGCAATATGCGGTTGGACAAGAGGCCCACCAAGACAGAAAGTAACTTGGTGGTGGGATGAGGGTGTAGAAGCTGCAGTTAAGGAGAAAAGAAGGCTTTTCCGGGAATGGAAGAAGGATGGTAACAGGGAGGAGTACTTGGCTGCCAAGCGCAGGGCTAGAAGAGAGGTATACAGGGCGAAGTCTGATTCACAGACTTTTACTTGATAATCTAAATCATGGAGAAAGGAAAAATATGATTTTTAGGGTGGCAAATCAGGTGAAGAGGGATAATCGGGACATTGTAGGTGAGCAGTGTGTGAAGAATGATGATGGAAGGGTAGTGGTGAACAGTGAGGATATTAAAGATGCATGGATAGAGCATTATAGCTGGTTGTTGAATGAGGAGTTTTACTGGGATAGAGAAGGTTTGGAGGCAGTTGATCCAGTGTTTGGCCCTAGGCCTTTGATTGATGCTGCTACTGTGAGTGAGGCAATAGGCAGGATGCGGGTGGGGAAGGCGGCAGGTGTGTCTGGGGTGACTACCGAAATGTTGAAGGCCTCAGGAGATACTGGGGTGAGGTTAGCCACTGACCTGATAAATATGATTATATATGAGTGTGTTGTCCCAGATGATTGGCTGAAGAGTGTAATTGTAAATGTGTACAAAGGGAAGGGTGATGCCCTGGAAAGGGGAAATTACAGAGGTATAAAGCTCTTAGGTCAGATAATGAAAGTAATGGAGAGAGTTCTAGAAGGTATGATTAAAGAAAGAGTGAATATCGATGAGATGCAGTTTGGGTTTATGCCAGGCAGGGGGACCACTGATGCCATATTCATTGTTCGACAGCTTCAGGAAAAATATATTGGCAAGAAAATGGAATTGTATTTTGTTTTTGTTGATTTGGAAAAGGCTTTTGACAGAGTCCCTAGAGAGGTGGGGAAGTGGGCAATGAGAAAGCTAGGGTTGGAAGAGTGGCTGGTTAGGGTGTTTATGGCCATGTACGTGGGTGCTCGCACCCAGTTAAGAGTGAATGGAGTTTTGAGCGATGAGTTTTCCGTGAATGTTGGTGTGCATCAGGGGTCAGTTTTGAGTCCCTTGTTGTTTATCATGGTGCTTGAAGCCCTCTCACGTGACTTCAGAGATGGACTCCCATGGGAGATGTTGTATACTGATGATTTGGTGTTAATTGCAGAGAATGAAAAGGAGGCGGAGGAAAGATTTAAGAAGTGGAGATATGGTATGGGGTACAAGCGCTTAAGGGTAAATGCAGATAAAACAAAAGTGATGATATCTAGGGTTGATGGCGGTACAATCAGAGGAGAGGGAGAGTGGCCGTGTGCAGTTTGCCACAAGGGTGTGGGAAGTAATTCC
>JAGKTI010005844.1:27742-43150 GCA_018397915.1 Birgus latro
GCCAGGCAGTTTTGTTTACGCAACCGTCAGACGATTGTTCCAGCTGCCACCAGACGATTTTGTTCAGTCACAGGAGCCTCCGATTGTTAACTCTGTCACTGTTATCCTCCTCATGGTGGAAGCAAGTTGTATTCTAGTTAACACCAGACAATTGTATTCAGTCGAGACCAAGTTGTTGAGATTTATTTGTACCATTTCTGTATTTTGCATTATTTCGTTTCATGAAATGTTACTGCCTGAATGACCTGTTCTCATTTATACAGTATTCTTCACGTTTTACCAGGTTATAATTTTACTGAAGGACTGAATAGATCTTAACCCTTATAGGTCTTTCCCGAGCTGTTAAGAATTGTTTGGTTTTAAGAAGAATATAGTTGAAAAATCGTCATCGTATTTAAAGTTTTTTTGGGAGGTTTTCACACTTTCAGCCAGCGAGGTCTGTTATCTCTTCGGCGGATTTAAATCTTTGGCAGATAGGCAGGACTAAAAATAGTGCAATCCATTCACTCTACTTTTTCGTCTTTTATGTTCTTCCATCCATCAGTTATACCGGTAAGTGTTCCCGCCTGGCAAATATTGTGCTTTTACGTCTGATTATTCTGTCCGTTTCTCTTGCATCCCCTGTTCTCTGACCATCCTTTTTTCCCGTCCTTGAAGCACCTGTACGGCTGCAGAGGATGCCGTCTTCCAAGTCACCGCATTGTCCGTTACTGCATCGCCGCGTCCGTCAAGCAACCTGATTTTTCGTTCGTTTTCTCTGTCCATTCGCTTCGCCTGCCCTCAGTGGACCCGTCATCTCCTCCCTTCTGACAAGCGTCTCATGTCCGTCTACTGTGAGCATCCACACTAACACATTCCTGCACTAGCCTATCTCTTCCACTGCATCCGCACCTCTTACCCACCCTAGGTCCTATCCAAGCGTCCATCCTTACACAAACACCCCTCTTATATTTTTGTCTAATTTTCAGCTTTAATTCAGCACCCATAGCTTCATTCACTTCACATACTGTAATTTTTGTTCTCACCATCTCCGATAATGCCACACCAGTGCTTGGCCTTCGGCCTAAACTTCATATTCCATTCCATTCCATTCCATTACCCATACACTTTTCCACACCCATACATTCTCACTACACCCATACGTCGCCCACATTCTTTCATCACCCATACATTCTTCCAACATCCATACTCTGACAAAACTCATACGCCTCATACCCTTTTCCAACACTAATACATTCTTCTAACACCCATACATTCTACCAACCCCCATAAACTTTTCCCACACCCATACATTTTCCTAACACCCTTGCGCTCTACCACATTCTCCCCCAAACCCTCCCATAGAAACCATCGATTTCTTATAGCCCTATAGTGCTATGAAGTTGTCGCCCACTCGATCATCTAGCTCGTGACTCCATTACTTGGCCCTCCCCTCGCTCTGTGTTTACATAATGGCTTGTGTAAGAGGCTGAGGACAGGAGCAAAAGACACACACACACACACACACACACACACACACACACACACACACACACACACCTGTACAAATTTTCAGTCCCAGGACTGCATTATTAATAAACCGTTTATTATTATTATTATTATTATTATTACACACACACACACACTTATTATATATGCTTAAGTGCTTTATGGTAGCTCGCTTAAAGGCCGCCTTGTCGATGTAAAAAAATGCTGTTACGGTAACTTCAATGCCCACAAAGAAAGTGATCCGCCTAAAGGCCGCCTTCGGGTAGTCTTCGCTCGATGTCAAAAGGCCAGAAATGAGTCATAACTCGGGAACCGGTGGCCCGATTGGACTGAAAATTATTTTATTCTTCGAGTTACAACATTTTAGCGGTAACTTGCTCTAACAAACATTGTGCTACAGTGCGCCGGTTTTGCTGTTACCGTAGAGAAATCGAAACATTATAGTATAAATAGATAGATAGATAGATTTGACGGGTTGGTGTATTGAAAATGTCATCATCAGGCGGTAATACACTTTCCTCTCACATAATTTGCCATTTTTCTGATGGCTGTGCAGTATATATTTCTTTCAGTGCGTCATTTTTTTTTTTTTTTTTTCTGTCGTGTGATTAGGCTTTGATGTTGCCCTGTTTTTTTTTCTCTAAGTTTTTCCTTCTGCAGTTGATTTTTTATATGTTCAGTCGTCAGATTTTGTGTTTTATATTTTAGTTTATTTTTTTCGTGTTTTTTTTGTGTGTGTTTTTGGTGCTTTTCATGTTGCTTATTGTGTTGCTGTGTTGCTTGTTATCAATGTTTTTTTTTTTTTGTTGTTGCCGTGTGCATGTTTTGTGTGACTTTTTTTTTTTTTTTTTTCCGTGTGCATTTTTTTTTTTTTTTTTTTTTTTTTTTGGGGGGGGGGGTGGTATACTGCTTTGTTTGGCTTTTATGTTTCTCTATTGTTGATTTTATGTTGCTTTCTGTGGTTGGTTCTGGTTTGGTGCGTGGATGGTTTTCAGTGTTCTTACCTTTTATGCCCCAGTGTATTTGTGCTTCCATATGGTCAAATTTAATGTTACCCACTGATTGGCTTTTACGTTACTCTGAAGATGGTTTTTATGCTGCCTTGCGGATGTATTATTCCGTGTTGCTGTGTGGTTATATTTTGATGCGGTTGGCTTATATGATATTTACATCCTTGGGTCTATCGGTGAAGCTTCGTGGATAGACTCAAGGATGTAAATATCAAGTGTGTCTAGAATAATGAACAGACATGAGGAATACTGGGACAAAAGTTAGAGCAAGGGGAAGAGGCAGACGACAAAGAATGAGACGAATGAGGTAAGAATATTGGTGGAAGGAGATGCATCGGAAAGAGATCAAAGGAATCGATGATGATGCTTGTGATGAGGTTCAGATGGAGGATGATAGTAAAGAAAGGAGAGGTAATGGTTGATGCTGAGGAGGAGGAGGACGACGACAACGATGATGATAACAAGAGCAGTGATAATACAGCAACAACCACAACAATAATAATAATAATAATAACACTAATGGTAATAATAATAATAATGATAATAACAATGATAATAATAATAATATAATCATGATGACGATAATGATGCTTATCCTAAAAAATGGCTGAGGTATAATGAAAAATACTGTACCTGGGAAGCTATCAAAAGAAAAGCGCAGTCTGGAGTTATACAAGAAGAAGAAGAAAATGCGCAAATACAGTAAAGGTCATGTCAATAAACGAGATGCCACTTTGACGGCGACACCAAAATTCACACATGTGGAGAGAGAGAGAGAGAGAGAGAGAGAGAGAGAGAGAGATTAATTGTGGCTAAAAATAAATATAGAGTGAATAGGAAGCTTCAGTGAGCGAGAGAGATTAAGAATCATGTTAATTAGGGAAAACTCACAGAACAATAACAGGTAACAATGCTCATCTCTGACGAAATTCAGGTGAAACAATGAAGGTAAGAAAGAGGATAAAGAAGTTGAGCAAAATACTGAGCTAACTTTTGGAGGGCTTGTGTGTGAAGAAGAAAAATGTTAAATACAGAAAATGAAGAGGAAAAGAAATTTAGAGGTCAGCAACAGAGGACAAGAAAGAGAAAGAAGCCAATCCATCCGTTTTATTTAATCTACCACTACAAGATTCAGTTCAGTTGTAGAGGGTTTAGTTCCACGCTCTGTTTTGTTCTTTATTTATGTTGATATTGATGATGGTTTGTGTTGCAAAATCTCAAATTTGCTGATTATACCAAAACTAGTAATGGAGCTGATACAACCAAACATAGGCTGATTATTCAAAGAGATCATGATAAATTAATGTAGCATATGGGTTTTACTGTTGACAGATGCACAGTTGTAAATGCTGGGAGTAAAAATGAAAAATTTAAGTACTCTGTGGATAACATTTAACACGAGAATATGAACCAAGAAAAAGATATAGGAGTAATAAAAACAGATTGTTTGCAGCCAAATCGACAACGCTTAGGAACAATAAAAAAAAAAAAAAAGCTAATAATATAGTCGAATTTATAGACAGAGCATTTAAATTCAGCTCGAAGAACATCATTCTCTATTTGTACAATTCCTTAGTACGGCTCCACTTGGAGTATTGTGTTGAGTTTTAGTCACCTTATTATGCTACCAGTGAAGTACGCTTTGTGGTTGCGTGACGAGCGAGCGAGCGCCATGTTATCACAGTTTCCTTCTGATATAGAATTATAAGCGGAATCTCCGATATTTACTTGCTAGAGTTGACACAAAAAAAAAAAAAAAAAAAGTTACGAAGTAAAATCATTTAAAATTTTATTTCGTAATTGAGTTGTTCACCGATTAGAGCCGAACACTCTCTTGGGAAATTCGAGATTCCAAGGAGTTCTTACGCCTTTATGGGCGAGTTTGTAGTTGATAACAAAATTTACTGAATGAATGTATCGCATGCAGAAAAAATTTCAACTGTTCTTCACACAGGAGTAAAGTTATCAGCTTCTGTTTAGCGTGACGGTCGGTTCGGGCCAGGCCACTCATTTCCAGACTTAACTTAGAGTAAACTTTGCTCGCTCGCTCGCTCGCTCGTAATAAGAAGGATGTTGAGATATGAGAGAAAGTGCAGAAAAGAGTCACAAAAATGGTACCCAGATTAAAGAACAAACCGTATGAGCAACTTTTAGCAGAGCCAGAGTGGTCAGACTTACCAGAGTGCAGATTACAAGGAGATATGATTCAGATACACACGAATTTTAAGGGGCATGACAATATTGTAGTTGACAAATATTTCACAATTTACCACTTAATTTACACTAGAGGTAGCGGGTATAAAATCATCGGCGAACTTTTCCGGTCTAAGGTAGCAGAACGTTTTTCCTTCTATAGAGTTGTCAACATAATGGAACAAGTTGCCTAGAAATGTGGTAGACTATAATATAATAATATCGTTTGAAAATCGATTGGATGAGTCTCTGATCTTCAGTTAAACGCGTTCCTGAATGAATGATTAATCTGACTGGCTGGCTTTTCCTCTCTTGCAGGTCGTGGAAAAAATTACAGCAGGAGTGTTTCAGGTCATTTTAATTTTCCCTTCCAGATTACATTTGTGTAAGATAAGTTTTTTTTTTTTCCAGTCTTTCCTTTAAATTTCCACGGCAGTCTCTCTATTCTGCATTGTGGTCCTTCTTCCCTTTTCCTGCTGGTTTCGGCTGGAGGGTTTGGTGGGCGGGGGAGGCCTTCTTACTATTCAGTGTTTATCCTCAGCTCATAGAATTAGATACCAAAGATATTTTTTTTTTTTTTTTGTAGCAAACAGCACCATAAGGAATAGTAGGTTTGTTGCTGTCTGCTTTCCTTTGTGCTCCTTTTTACGTATGCTTTCACTGCCCCCATCCTCTTCCTAACTCTTACTCACCCACCTCCTTTACTCTTCCCTTCCACTACCCTTATTTCTTCTTCTCAGTCTATCTTCTACTCCCTCTCCTTCTCCCCTACTTTTTCCTCTTCTCATCTCCCACTCTTTTCTCACTTATGCTTTCTTTCTCCCATCCACCTCCCTTCCCACTCTCATTCCCACTTCCCCCACCCTTCCACAACTCCCGCGCTCAGTCTAAGGAAGGTAATGCTCAATAGGCTTATCAGTCCCTGTATACCTCCACCTCTATTTTCTTACCCAGCTTCTCATTTAGGCTATTCTTTCCATTTTGCCCTTTCTTCTCCCTCTTCTTCTTCTTCATCGTCTTATTCATCGTCATCTTCTTATTTTTCTATTTTGGTTTTCATTTTCTTCATTTTCCTTTTCCTTTTCTCTTTTCTTCTTGCCTCCGTCGTCTGTCTGTGTGTCTGTGCGTGTCTCGCACCCGTCCTCCCTCCTCCTCTCTTCCTGCCCCTCAGTATTGCCCTACCTCGTTCCATTTAGGCCACATTAGGGTCACAGTCTCTTTATACTTTCCTCTCCTTTCCATTTTGCGATGAGGACCGTGTTTCTTATTAAGGTCAGTGGTCTCATCGACTGCTTAGGAAATTTAATGAATCTGTATATGGCACGTTAATATTTTCTTTTATTTCTTACAATCTTCTTGGATATCACCAAATCGTACAGAAGTTGGAATATACTAATTAGATTACTTAGATATGGGTCCTAGTTTCCACGTCAACTCTGCGCTCATTTTTCAGGGTGGGCAGAAGTTTCAGTATCTGTTTCTCTTCTGGTATGCTTGCTCTTTTACTGTTTTTTTTTTTTTATAGGCAAATTTGGATATTTTTGCAACATAATCTTGCGTCAGTACCGCCATTGTCAATTATAAACTGAACGGGACCCAAAACTGAACATTGTGGTACCCTACTCGTAACATTCATCCAGCTGGCCTCCTTCCCATTTATTACGGCTCTTTTGTTTACGTCTGTTAAGCCAGTCTATCCACGTTTGTACATTGCCAGTGACACCTTCGACTTTTTCTCTCTCAACAAGCCTTTTATGGGGAACTTCATCAAATGCTTATTTGAAGTATAAATTGCAGCGACTGATTTTGTTTTATCGCACATGTCAAAATTAGTATTATAGAAAGTTCATGGAGATTGGTCAGACATGGACAGTTATTCCGAAAACCGTGCGATTAAACTTTGATGAAATTATTCTGTTCTAAATGGTTAACTAGTCTATCTCGGATCACGGTTTCCAACAGCATGCACCCTACTGATGTTAAGGTGACAGGACGGTAGTTTCCAGGCCGTGGCTTAGTACCCCTTTTAAACAGTAGAGTTAGTTACATTGGCCAGTTTCCATTCATTTCGTACACTGTCCGTCTTTAAAGATATGTTAAAAGTCTGAGTTAGTTTTGATATATCATTCTTTGCCTCCTTTAAAACTCTTGGGGGTGTGTAATCTGGCAGTGGAGTTTTCCTGATCTTCAGTTTGTTGACAGGAATCAGTATATCTTTTTTTCTCTTTTTCTTTTTTTAATGTTGATTTTAGTACCTTCGTTTACACCTCCACAGGACGACAGAGGACTGGAACTGAATTTCCTATGGTAAAAATGGACTTTGTTAACAACTAAGTTCACTGTAATAATGAATCTTTATTGACCCAATCATTCTCTAAATAACTTTAGTATTCTAGTTCAGTAGACGTGCCATAACAAGTAGCTACACACACATTTTTCACTACTGTGCACTAATATCAACTCTCCATACTGAAAATATGCTAGGGCTGTCTCATTCAGGACTGGTGTGGTGGTAAATGGGAGTATTTTGCCTGCTTTCACTTTCGCTACGTATTGTATGAGAGATAGGATGGTGTTTGCCATACCGAGAGCTGTGTGGTATGGTGTGCTGTGAGGCGCTGTGGTGTAGTGTGGTGAAGTGCGGTGTACTGCGTGGTGTGATGGATGGATGGCTGAATACCCTTTACGTGCGGCAGGAGTGAACTGATACTGTGTGGCTGTGTGAGAGGCCAGCTGGTAAAGGAATTTATGTGAGGTAAAGTGGTATAGTGTCGTCAGGTAAGGAAGGGATTGATGTATTTTTGCAGTGTTATCATTCTCATGGTCGGGAGAACTCTTGTAACATTTCCCAAGTAACATCGACGATTTTAAGCTGAGAATATACTGGTACAATTAACCCTTTCATGAATGGAACAACTTTACTCTTCTACTCCACCTAATACCAGATGATTTTATTCGGTCGAAAGTGAGTCATAGGAGCCGAGGAGTTTATTGGAGAGGTGTAATATAGTCGAGTGAAAGAAAGAATAATTTTTGCAGTGGAGAGAGTGACAGCCGAAATTTAGTGGGGTGAAGAGGACTGACGTAGCTTGATGAAGTGGAAGTGAACCTAAACATTGTGCTGGAATGAGAACAAATTTGGCTGACACGGTAACTGGCACCTGAGGACGACAAATGGGTCACTCCATAAGCCAAATAGAGCGCTGCATCAAAGGGGCTTATTTGGTTTTATGGATCCAGATTGTCCAGGAACTAATTTGTCTTGCCAGGAGCAGAGAAATACCCCACATTCTTTCACCTTCACTTTGCTTCCACCATCACCTTCAGTCCATCCTTCTTTACAGCCACTTCATCCATCCTCGCTTTCCTTTCTCTGTTATCAAAATTCTTACCGAAATTCTTACCGTCATCTAAATTCCAGCCTTTATGCAGATTGACTTAGCAAAACATTTCCTTCTGTTTAGCTGGATCATCTGCTAAATTTGATTCACCTCGTTCCTGCTTGGTGGGGATGGTTCACGGGAGTCCAGGGAAGTAATTTATTGCACTGAAAATATATATGATGCTCTGTAAATTGCTTAATACGCAGACAGGCAGAAGAAATTGTAGATTCAGCCTTGAGAGTGTTCATGAAGCCACTGTCAACACGTGCAAGTTCCAGAGGCTCACTTTTAGCTGTATATATTCACCTGGCGTTAACCGAAATGAAATATTGAAGATGCGACGATAAAAATGTCAAGGTAGTTAAGGGAAATGGCATTGATACTCGCTTATGATTAAACTTTTATGTTTCAAGAGAGAGAGAGAGAGATAGAGAGAGAGAGAGAGAGAGAGAAGCTGGTGATAACGTTTTTTTTTTTTTTTTATATGATGTGTTAATTCTTGCTTCATGTGGCTTGTAAAGTTTTCCTGCTTGAGGAACATCAAATATTTTTTCTCCTCAAGAATTGAACCAGTCGTGGCATGTCGTACAATTTTGAAATTTCGATGAAAATTCCCTTTCATTTGTACAATACATTTCCCGTAATGAAGTAATAATTGCCGAACAACTAGAAAAGCATTCCCACAAAGCAAGAAAGGCGCACCACAACTCTTTTCCCCTCGGCAACTAAACCAGTCTTGGCATGTAGTATCTTTTTGAAACTGTCATGAAAACTGTCCTCCGGTGGTGCCAGTCATTTTCGAAAAAGAGTCAAATGTAGACTCGGACACGTTCCGCACCCGCAGTTTTAACGCCCTTGTCTTGGTTGCTTTGTGTGAGATTTTTCGAAGCACAGGGGTTAGGTAAAGTGTAAATAACCTCATTTCATACTAGAGCTGAATAAAGCCTTTTAGTGTAATCGTTTGAAGACGCCAAGAATTAAATGTAAAATTCCAGTGTACTACAGTGGTTACCAAATAATTTCAGTGAGGTGCACAGAAGCGCTTTGGAACTGTCACCATACAGAGGAAGAAACAACGATGACTCAGGCTACCTCTGCCAGCTAAACTTTGTCTCTGCGAAAATAATAATAATAATAATAATAATAATAATAATAATAATAATAATAATAAAAACTTCTCTTCACTACCCAACTTCATCTCTCTTACACGCAGGAGGAATATTATTGGGATGCCGCCTGACTTTCCTCTTGCTGAAAAATATAGAAAAATCACCCTTCAGTGTTACCCGCAGAAAGTTTAAGTTATTGAATGGAATATATGGTTAGGGAATAGGGATTTTGTCCGACTTTTGCAGAAATGACAGAATATCGTGTCGTCTCAATGTTACCCCCTGAGAAGTGAAGATACTGAATTAAATATACTGTACGTCTGGTGGTCTATTACTTGGAGTGTTCTGATTATAGTGACGGGCTTCAGTAGGTTCACTTCCTTATAGGAGACTGGTGGCATTTCACTCATGTAATGGCATCAGGAAAAGTAGGCTGGAGATATACTGTTCGATGTACTAGATTAAATCAGCATTGCCTAGGATTTCTACATCTCCAGAGAGAGGAAATGGGACTGGCTGTTACCTCTGCAAGATGTTATTAGGACATTGCATGATTTATTTTAGTTGCCTCTTAGCTTGTGGTATCAAAAGGAAGGTAAAAAGTCTTCACTAGATGGAAAGAATTAATGTTGACAGAGCTGATACAATTTTTTTTCTTTGGCAGATGTTATATATATATATTTTACTCAGTACTTATTATTGCCAAAAAATGTAGCTAATGTATATCAACTCTTTCTTTTTCTTTCTCCTTTCAGGTTGACTGGGGAGTGAAAAGTAAGGTAAGTCAAGTTGATTTTTTTTTTTTATAGTGACCTTTGTGGCGAACTGATTGAAATAACAGTTTTTATTTTTCGACTGTTTTTATATACTGTAGAAGATACAGTAAATATATATAGCTAGGTATTTTAGAAAGTGCAATCAAGCAGTGGTAAATATGAAAATGAAAAGGAAAACAACTTTTTTTTTCTCGTAATAATTAACTGCTCTGAAGACTTTTTTTTTTTTTTTTACAAACTGACTAAGATCTTTTCTGGCCCTGACCTTGCTTGACCAAGAGTGAAAAGACTTACAACCCCTTCTGCCAGTGGGAGTAATTTTAAGTTTATTTTTCCTGTTGCCAGATGATTTAATTCAGCGTAGGAGAGCACCGTAGCAGCGAATGGGTTAATGGAAAAAATTATCTAGCCCCTCTAGTTTGGAAAATCCACTCTGAGCTGAAAATAATTGTCTGGAAATAGCAGAAATACTGTTTAAAAATTACGCCATCGTAGTGGAATTGTTAATAAGCGTCTTTACACAAACACCAGTCAGTGATTTACAGTCCCAGGGCTTTTAATACTAACAGGAATATTAATATCTAGTCAGTAAGGGAGAGAGAGAGAGAGAGAGGGGGGGGGAATCATTAGAGATCTGATAATAAGTAAGAGGGTGCATTAACAAATTGCAGTAGTGTGAATGAGGGAGAAGAGAATTTTACTCGTCGCCAACCCCCTCCATTATATAAAGTCTTTCCTAACAACGTCACTCCGATCTTGGCGCTATATTTTTGCTGCCTCTATTAAGTGAGTGCAAAAGCTCTGCAATGGTTTATTCAAAGACAATCTTTTCCACGGGAAAATAAGAACAGGTTGATTATAAATCTTTTCTACAGGAAAGTAAGAACAGGTTGATTATGCTAGGAATATTAGCGCTGGAAAAGGGACAACGGTCAGCCTCTCCAGTGCTTAATCTCTGTAGACATGCTGAACAGATGTGAGCGTGTCCACGTGGCACAATAGCCATCCCTCGTTGAAGGCGATAAAGTAAGTCTGCCACGTTTGCTGCTCAACCGCCTGGTGGTGACATTCATGTGCTGCTGAGGAGTGATGTGTTTCCCGAGCAGGCCGGATCGACTTGAACTGGCAGAGGGTCAGCTTCATCACTGGCTTCATCCTTCGCACACAATTCCGTATGATGTTCAGTGTTGTGATGCTTTGCCTTAAGGAATTGAGCGAAGATGTGTGTTCTGAAGTCAAGGCGATGATAGCACAGAGATTCGGTGAGTTATGAGAACACCGAATACCAATACCTCTCTGCAGTTGCGTGAGTTCATAGGGAGTCTCCCTTAATGAGGTGTTGCAAATTATTCTAAAGACCCAAATACTGGCTTGTGGTACCCGTGCATTAACACGTGGTCTGAGTGAATCATGAATACCTTCCATACCAGTATAATTATATCCCCATAGAAACAACAGCCAAAGGGTGAAAGGTTGTCTGTTTGACTGTGGCGAGGAAAATTGAGGAAATCGAAAATAAAGATATTTTCACATCCAGATATTTGGACATAGTGCATTAACCCCTTTCATCCGGTGACGTATGTTTTAGTATAACCAAGGAGTGAAACAGATAGAGACGTCTCGCCTAATTTAATATAAATTGTCTGAAAGTACCAAGAAGGAAATACAAATAAGTCAAGGGATTAAAGATGCCAAAGTAAAGACAGAATTCCATAGGTAGAACCAGAACAGAGGAAAATAGCATCATAATTCACTAGCTGAGTCCAAGAAGGATTGAAAAGCCGGGTTACTCGTGCATCAGAAATATTATCCTGAATGTGATAATGTAGTGCGTCCAAGGCTACGGAAGTGGCGACTATTTTACATATCAACAGCAGTTAACTTGGCTGTGCACTGAGCAACCCACTGGACTGAATCATTTTTAGAGGGACGAGTTTTGTACGGCTTCATGTAAACTAAATCACTGATAATATGCATAAAATTTTTTGAGTTACACAGCGAACCACGAGATTCATGGAGCGTAAAATGCAGTAGTGCGTTATTTAAATTCGAAAATCTTACGCCTGAACTATTTTATCGTCGGTAGAAGATAAAAACACTTGATCCTGGTGTTGAGGGTCTAAGGGGCTTTCAAACACCTCTTTCTAATTCCATGTACATCGTTTATTACTCCGGTATGTATGACATGTTTTATACCAAGTGCTACAGATAGGTGGAATAGAAGGGATCGTTGTAGGTGCAGGCAAAAATTTTTAGCCAATGATTCGGAAAGGAGGAGGTGAAGGTCAAACGTAAAGATGTAGTTGCGCCAGAGATGTGTTATGTCGCCAGGACGGTTCATTTATTCAGGACGAGTTGGTGAAGTAGGTATAGCCAAAGTGTACTGGCAAAGGGTGCAGATTGAAGGGATACTGGGAAAGGGAGAGATTGGCAAATTAGTCGCAGTGTGTGAATGCTACTACATTGGTCGCACATTCAGTTGGTAAATGTGAACACTGAGTCTGAATATCCTGTGAGGAGAAAACTCAGAAAGAACGTGATAAAAAAACGATATGGTGAGCTTTTTGTAAGAGATAGCACAGCGATATTAGAGTAAATTTGAACGAGATTTGCAGGGAATTAATATTTTTGTCACTTCATGCTTATCGTAGCAAATATACGCCCTTTTATATGCTTGCGTTTATTTATACCCAGTCGGTTCTTTTGGTGACTAAAATACACTTTGTTTACACATAATTATAGCCAGTAGCCAATATAACACATCAGTTTTCATACATACACACTTTCCTCGTTCATTTTTGATCCCCGACGTAAGTATTATTTCTGGCTATCACATTCAGATGAGGCCGGGACTGCAACAACAGCAACGTCAACAATCCCATCGAAGAGAAGGTTTGATCATACGATGATCTTAATATGTACTAATTTAGATAAAGATACAGATAACAACATATGAGGCTTAAGACCTTGAAGTAATCTACAAGACAGGAGATGAGGCAAAATTTTTAAGAGCGTGAGAAGTGCGTGGAAAGAAAGATTGGCGACTGATCAGGCGACGATGGATAAATGTGAAGGCATATAGTAATCTTACCCACTCAGCTACAGTGGGCTGGAAAAGAGTGGAAATGTTGGGATAAAGTGCCTCAGATTTATATGTAGGCTAGGCTGATTCGACAGGATGAGAAATAGCACCTAGCTCTGTGTAATGAAGCCTAACAGAATCCAGAATTAAATATGCCCTGTTTCAGCACGACCATCCAGACATCAAACAGTAAGTACCTCCACGCCGCTGCGATGATTACGATGAGTCCTGTGCCCAAAAGAATTGATTTTCACCCACACCAATAGACCTGTGCATGGATGAACCCTTTTCCTGATTACAAGAATAAAGACTACGAAATTAGGAAATGTTTGATATATTACTTTGCTTAATCTGAGCAGAACCAAAATCAGGCACAGCAGCCGTTTCACCCTGCCATATGTAACTAAGCTTAAGCGAATCTAATCTAACTTTAGCGGCCCTACTTCAGCTAGATGGCCTGCAGTAAACACCTGGACGACAGTAGGTTGATTACAGCGAAGCGTGACGTGCGTAAGCCCCCCAGAGAGGTGCCATTACTTGTGACAGTCATGGTGATGGCGTGCGTGGTAAAATTGCCTGTATAACGGGAGTAAGGGAAGGGAAATTGTCAGTGTGTGTGTGGGGAGGGTTTTGTGTGTGTATGTGTGTGTGTGAGAGAGAGAGAGTGAGAGAGAGACAGACAATGAGAGAGGCGAAAGTCCCTGAGAACAAACTCTTTGAAGCGAACAAAGGAATCATTATTAAACAAGGTGGTGCCGTCTGGGGAGAGGTGAGTGAGGAATCAAAATATGAGAAAATATTAGATATTTTTGATAACGAATATGAAAAACAAGGATGAAAAATGCGAGGAAATGTCTCAGGGATCATGTAATGGACAAGAATATAAAACCTAGAGATGAGGAAATATCAGACGGATCAGTGAAACGAAAAAGACGAGAAAGGAAAAAAAGACGAATGGAGGAATTGCAGAGAAAGAAAATGAAGTTATTAGGGCTGTTAAAAGACCTGAGTGGAAGACAATTAGAGGCCCGGGTCTGGAATGAATAATGGTTAAATCAGCTAGACGAGGAGGAGGAGGAAGACGAGGCGGTAAAGTGGAAGGAAAAACGGAGAAGCGAGTATCTCAATTGAATTAGGGAATCTGTCCACACGAATTAGCCCACTCACAATGATGGCAGGGTTTTTATTCTGTTTTTCTATTTGCAAACGATATTATTGATGCATGGGCTTAACTGCAGGGGTTAGATACAGCCTTAATCAACCTCCTTATTACCAGAGATTCTTCCCTGAGTAAATATCGTCTATTAATATGGTAAACAAACAGGAAATACGTCATGGGCTTGAAAGGGATAATATCCGTGTCAGACTCCTGGTGACTCAGTGGTTTAGCTCCTTCGCCTAAATGGACTGTACTTGATTAGTCTATTAAATTTTTGCTTTTACCAGACGATCATGTTCATTTGAGATCACCCAAATAGTCGATAGGAAAGCCAATATCCAATCCTTCCAATTAGAAAAGTCTCCCGTAAGCTGAGTAAAAACCAAATGGATGACAGCAAGACTATAATTGGAAATACGTCATTCAAGGGATTAAAAGACTACTGGAAGTAACGATCATAAGTCGAGCATACCATGGTTCGAGTTTAGAATAGGGGTGAGGAAGTTCTTGGTCATGTAAGGTGACTTTTTCTCGTATGGCCGTCTACCTGTGACCCCCTGAATCTGATGACGTAGTTTGTACCCTCGCTGCTGCCAGACGATCAAAATTATAGGAAAATACCCAAGTAGTGATACGTTTAATGGAGGCTATATTGAATCCCTCCCCTCAGAAGTTTCCCCCAGGCTGGATAAAATCGCTTGGGAAAAAATCGCTTCCGAACAAAATAAAGTTATCTGGTAGCGGGAATAGTAATAATTTAATAAGGTACTTGGACCGGAGAGATGAACGGTCCAGTAGTGAACAGTTCAATACAGAATGCTTTTAGTGGGGAATTAAGTTTATATATAATTCACTCGATAATTGGACCATCAAAGGATTCTAGCTCTAGTATTGCTGCCACATTCTTATTCTCTAACTTTCTCACACTCACTATCACACATCGTCACTGTCCCTCACCCTCACTCAGCATATTCTCAGCTTGTCTCATCCACTCCCTCATTCAGTGTCACATGCTGTTACATTTTCCGATTAACTTACCGTGATGTGTACTTTCGGTCGCTCACACTCACCCATTCATTGATCGTCCAACACCCACTCACTCTGACGTGTCTTTGTCTGTCCATTCTTTGCCTTAGTCCCGGAATCAAGAACACCTTGCTTTAAACACACACACACACACACACACACACACACACACACACACACAC